>WEZZ01022089.1:122264-174902 GCA_013400585.1 Chloropsis cyanopogon | reverse complement strand
GGGCAGGAGCCCTCCCCCGCTGCGGTGGCTGGGGGACGTCTTTCCTCTAGCTTTGGGCTTTGTAGAAAGTTTGGGGAGTGCCAGTTGTCCGCGTTCCTTTTCATCCTCCCTCCGTGCCATTTTTTTGTTTTTTTCTTTAAAAGGAAAAAAACATTAAAACCCCTCGTCCTTTGTACGCTGTAGGAATCGGAGCTGTGGGCCTGCTGGGTCTGCGAGCTCCCGGCTAAGCGGGAACCCCGCGGCAGGAGGGGAAGGGAGAAGCCGCCGGCACTCAGCCCTCACGGGATGGAGGCTCCCGAGCACCCGCCCGGGGATCCCTGCCTTCTGGAGCGGTGCCGGAGGATGGAGTTGTGGGCAGGGAGCCCGGCGGGGCCCCACGCTTGCGGGTAGCCCCTCGCAACCTGCTTCCCATCAGCGGTTTAGGATTTTGGGAAGGATAGCTGGCATGGGAGCTGGCAGCACAGTGTGTATCACCTGGGGACAGTCCCTCCAGCCCCCGGGGAGACAGGGAGCCCCAGCCTCTCCCCCACTGTCTGGGGATGGAGCAGCGTGAAGAGTCGGATGGAGAGAAAACAAACAGGCCCTGCTGAGGAGTCACTGGGTTTTTTCAGCTTCCCGAATGTGTGAAGGGGTCAGGGGCTGAGCACACCGTCTGAGAGGTCAGGGCCCAGCTGGGTGCCAGCCCAGTGGGACCACTTCGGGGCTGGCTGGCAGCTGCCCAGCAGTTTTCAGGCTGGCCACGATTCCCCGTGGCATTCTCTCTCTTTTTTTTTCTTCTTTTTTTACTTCTTTTTTTCTTTTTATTTTTAATTCTTTTTTTCCCCTTTGCTCTTGTTTGAGCTGGAGGGAAAGTTGCAGCTGGCCTGAAGAGGCTTCTGCCTTGCCCAGCTTAGGGAAGCCGCTGTTCGCGTCAGGGTCAGCGAGCTCGCACTCTTCTGCTACGTTTGGCATTTCTGTCCACGCTCACCGCTGCTTCCTGACGGGGACTGGCGCGTTCCAGAGGTTACTGTAAATCTCATGTGCACGTTTGTTTGGATATTTTAGTGCTGATCATAAATCTGGCGTGGCCATAAATCTGTACGCACGTCCTGCAGACAACAGCAGCGAGCAGTCCCCAGACCCGGCCGCTTTACCGTCCCCTCCGAGGTGCAAAGGGCTGGGCTGGCGGCTGGTGCCGGGCTGGAAGGGCAGGGGACTTCGGGGCTGGATGGCGCTCCCCATTCCCGAGGGGATGGCGGGGAGTTGGGTTTCTTTACAAGGCCCCACGGGGGTGGAGGAGAAAAGCTGCGCTCGGCAGCAGCTCAGTGAGGGCTTTGTGCTGCCGAGGAGAAAATGGTTTCTCTCCAGATCCTGTAAGTGCGCTGGGTCTGTTTGAAGTCACAATGTGTTTTTCTTCTCCGGTTCAGCAGTCCCGGGCCGGCTGCAGAAGGAATGCTCTATCCAGGGGCAACAGCGGATCCTTTCTCCAGCACAGGGGTTTGAGCCGAGAAGTTTGTCCCAGTGGGGCTGTGGGAGCAGAGGCCCTGTGGGGAGTGGACGCGGTGGAACAGCACAGAGAATGTGCTGCGTTCCTGCCCTTGCCGACCATCCAGGCTAAAACCCCAGGCTTCAAAACACCCTGGCCCAAGGGAGCATGGGCAGCCACAGACTGGATCTGCCTGTCGCCCTGGGGGTGCGGGTAGGCTGGGACAGGGACCTGCTCTCTCTAGGAGCCACTCTCCCAGGCTGTTCTTGTCCTGAGCAGCCTCTCTGGATTCAGGAATCCATCTAAACTTGGAGTTTCCCACGTGCTTCCCTATGAACTCCCATGCAGAAGCACTGTAGTTTGCTTCACGTAGTCCTGAGCAGACTTGGGCTCTAGTGAAATAGCAAAACCCCGCAACGCAGCGCGATTTTTAGGGAGGGTTTTCTTCATCTGGGTTCTACCCAGTGACACCTCCCAGACCCCAGCTGGGTGTCACACAGATTGACCACGCTCTTCTCTGCACCGCCAAATCCCTGCTTAATTGATCCCTGTGCTGGAACTGCCAGGTATTTTCTTGGCAGAGAGATTTTCTTTTTGTTTAATTACTTTTCACAGAAATGGCATGTTTCTTGGTGGGGCAATGGGTGAAATTGGCCCTGCTGTTTTATGGGTGCTTGGGGTAGGGCTGTAAGGGAAAGTGGATCGTGGGGCTCTGCAGCACTCGCTGGATTCATTAAATCTCCTGTTCCTCTGTAAAAGCTGCGCTCGAGGAAGCCTTCCCGTCCGTGCTCCCGAGGAGGGGAGGAGAAGGGCTTTCCTTTGTGTCAAGCGGAGCATGCGGAGAGCTGGGGAAATGGAAAACTTGGAGCACCAGGGTCTGTTTGCAGCTCCACATTTCTCCCTCAGTGTACAGCGAGGCTGTGGCTGCCAGGCCATGCCTGCCCAGCCCTTGCAATTGGGAATAGCGGCCTCTGGTTTTTAAGGAATGAACCGAAACTCCTTGTTTTGTTGTGATGACTTACTGCAAGAGATATTTGGGGAAACCAGTTTGTTGCATTTTCTTTCCGTGAGCCGTTTGCTGCTGCCGCTGGAGCAGAGGAGCTTGGCGTTTAATTAAAACAGCCCCAGCAATCTGAATCACAGACTTGCATGTTTTTAAAATTGTAGCTGTTCCTGTTGTGCTGAGTCAAACTGGTTTGTCGGGATTAAGCGTCTCCGCCTGGGAGCCGCGCTGGGGGAAGGGTGCTGGGGTGGCCCCGGGGTCGGAATCCCCATTCCCAGCTGGCGCAGACCACAGGGTGGGTGTCAGCCTCCCCCGGAGGAGAACCCTGGGAAAAGGGGACTGTACCCACGGGCTGCGGTGGAGCTGGTGGTTGCCGTTGCCACAAACTTCTCAGTGGTTGAAACCATAATGAGCTGCTGTTGTTTCTGGGTCCAGCATGTTCCCATGAAGCATTTGGGGGAGGGTGGGGATGGTGATGCCCCTCCATGGGCAGGAATCTCCTTGCAGAGCCCGGCAGAGCCCCAGGGGATGGGCTGCCATCTTGAAGCCAGGCAGCCTCTTGCAGTGACACTCCCACCCAACTGGGACCGTCCCATTTGAAGTCATGTTTTGGATTTTTTTTACTGCATTTTTGTTGTTGTTATTGTTGCTCCAAACCCAGCCCTGTGCTCTGGCTGGGCGGTGCTGGCAGTGGGGTATGGGCTGTTCCCTCGCAGAGCTGAGCCCCAAGTGGGAGCCATTTTGTAGGGAAGGCAGGTGGGCATCCTGCCTGTGAAGGAACAGGCTTGGCACTGTTGGTGAAGCCTCATCCTCCTGTGCTTGGGGACCATTATCACCCACCCTCAGCATCGCCACACAGGAGTCACAGAGTTGAGTTTGGGAGTGGGGCAACGACCCCTTTCTGCAGGGCCACGTCCCTTCCCCACAGTGCCACCACTCCCAGAGGGGCTGCATCCCTCCCCTGGTGCCCGCTTTCCCCTCCAGCCTGTGCTGCCTGAGTCAGGAGGTAGCGAGCCCAGTGCTGTCTTCGCATGGCCGCCCCGCTGAAGAGGAGCGGGAGCCATCTTGAGAAGAGGCTGGAGCGCGGCGGCAGGGCCGAGCACCGACCCCATGGCCGCTCTCCATGCACGTGCCAGCGTGTGCTGGCTGAGGGTCCCAGGCTGTGAGGGGGGGGAGGATTTTGCTGGGGAGTTCTCTTTATTTTATTTTTGCCCATTGCTAAGCCCTGCTGCGCTGCAGGGCCTGGCGTTTCTCACGCGTGTGGCAGAAGCTGTTGACAAACACCTGTTTCTCAGCCCCCTCCCCAGGAATGCCCCGGGGGGCCCTGCAGGGGCTGCAGTGCCGCAGGGGTGGGCAGCAGGGATGTCCCCTCCCAGGGGAGCCCTCCCCCAGGATTCTCCTGCCCGGCAGCAGCTGCGGGGGGATTTGAGCCTCCCTGTTCCTCTCTGAGGTGTGGCTGTTGCGCAGGGCTGCCGAAATCCATCCCTGTCCCAGGGAAGGGACGCTGCTGTCCCCATGTCCCCTGCACCCAGTCCTGCATCTCTCGGGTGCTCAGTGCGTGCCCAGCGAGGGCTGGGGCGCAGGGGGACCCCGCAGGGAGGGGGGGCACGCACACGCGGCGTGCTATCCAAGGCCTTTTTTTATTAATGAGAAAAATGTGCAGGGCTTGAACGATCGCCAGGAACAGATTTATTCTAGTTCCCCAGAAATTAAACCGAAATGAAGGAGCGAGTCAGCCTGGCCCGGCACCCCCTCCTGACTCTGTGCTTGTTTTAACTTTGGAAGAATCTGACTTTGGGGGTGGGGGAGGTGGAGGAGGGAGGGGGGGGCAGTATTTGGGTTTAAGCAGTTCCAGATGGGCTTGGTGCTCTCGGAGAGCTGAGGAAGTGAGCAGAGAGCAGCGCGGAGATTTGGGTAACTGCCCCAGGCAGTAGAGAGGAGGGAGATCTTGGCAGAAACTCCCACTCTGCGCTGCCGGGATGGGATGGAGCTTGGCAGCCAAGCTACCCGTCTGTGGGGCGAGCCTTTGGATGTGCACAGAGTAACCTTTTTTGGGGAAGGGGTGTTTTTTTTTTTCTTTTAAATATCATTACTCCTTGTCTGGGCACTTTCCAANCGTCCCTTCCCCACAGTGCCACCACTCCCAGAGGGGCTGCATCCCTCCCCTGGTGCCCGCTTTCCCCTCCAGCCTGTGCTGCCTGAGTCAGGAGGTAGCGAGCCCAGTGCTGTCTTCGCATGGCCGCCCCGCTGAAGAGGAGCGGGAGCCATCTTGAGAAGAGGCTGGAGCGCGGCGGCAGGGCCGAGTACCGGCCCCATGGCCGCTCTCCATGCACGTGCCAGCGTGTGCTGGCTGAGGGTCCCAGGCTGTGAGGGGGGGGAGGATTTTGCTGGGGAGTTCTCTTTATTTTATTTTTGCCCATTGCTAAGCCCTGCTGCGCTGCAGGGCCTGGCGTTTCTCACGCGTGTGGCAGAAGCTGTTGACAAACACCTGTTTCTCAGCCCCCTCCCCAGGAATGCCCCGGGGGGCCCTGCAGGGGCTGCAGTGCTGCAGGGGTGGGCAGCAGGGATGTCCCCTCCCAGGGGAGCCCTCCCCCAGGATTCTCCTGCCCGGCAGCAGCTGCGGGGGGATTTGAGCCTCCCTGTTCCTCTCTGAGGTGTGGCTGTTGCGCAGGGCTGCCGAAATCCATCCCTGTCCCAGGGAAGGGACGCTGCTGTCCCCATGTCCCCTGCACCCAGTCCTGCATCTCTCGGGTGCTCAGTGCGTGCCCAGCGAGGGCTGGGGCGCAGGGGGACCCCGCAGGGAGGGGGGGCACGCACACGCGGCGTGCTATCCAAGGCCTTTTTTTATTAATGAGAAAAATGTGCAGGGCTTGAACGATCGCCAGGAACAGATTTATTCTAGTTCCCCAGAAATTAAACCGAAATGAAGGAGCGAGTCAGCCTGGCCCGGCACCCCCTCCTGACTCTGTGCTTGTTTTAACTTTGGAAGAATCTGACTTTGGGGGTGGGGGAGGTGGAGGAGGGAGGGGGGGGGCAGTATTTGGGTTTAAGCAGTTCCAGATGGGCTTGGTGCTCTCGGAGAGCTGAGGAAGTGAGCAGAGAGCAGCGCGGAGATTTGGGTAACTGCCCCAGGCAGTAGAGAGGAGGGAGATCTTGGCAGAAACTCCCACTCTGCGCTGCCGGGATGGGATGGAGCTTGGCAGCCAAGCTACCCGTCTGTGGGGCGAGCCTTTGGATGTGCACAGAGTAACCTTTTTTGGGGAAGGGGTGGTTTTTTTTTTTCTTTTAAATATCATTACTCCTTGTCTGGGCACTTTCCAAAAGTACAACCTGGAAAAAAATGGAGCTGGAGGGAGAGAGGGGCCTTTTGGATCTCAGCCTGACACAAACAGTTGCCCTGCAGAGGCGGGTCTGCAGTACCGACTGCCTTTTCTTCCATCCCCTGGGGACTCTGGGGCTCTTCATCCACCAGCCCAGCTCAGCTTGGTGGCCCAGTGGGGACCTGCCCCATGAAACCATGGCCACAGGGCAGTGGGGTCACAGAGAGAGGTGGCAAGAGTGTCCCCATCGTAACATGTCCTGGAAACAAGGGTGGCTTTGCAGGCTGATTTGCTGCCTGTGTCCTGGTCAATGGCATTTGTGGCTCGGACAGGTCTGGCATCTCCTGATCAGATGAGTTATTTCTGTGGCAGCAGAGGACGGCGGCATGGCCATTCCTGCTGGGGACGGCGACCTATAAATCTGTCCTGCCTGCTGGCCCTAGAGCTCCTGCCTGCCTGGCACAGCTGGTCACATTGTCCGTATGGCAGAGAGCTGCAGCGGGCAGCCCCTTCCCCTGGGCCAGGCAGGGACATTCCTGTCCCAGGTGGGCAGTCTGGCAGCAGGCAAGGACGAGAGGCTGTCTGTGGGATCTGTCCATTCCCCTTTGCACACAGCCTGGCACAGCAAAAGCATCTTTTCCCCCTGGACAAGCTGAGCAGCAAGTACCGGGGCACATCCACCACGTGGGCAGGGATGGCAGCTCTTCCTTGGCCAAGCTGACCCTGGCGTAGCACACTGGGCTCTGACATCCGAAATCCCCGTGGTATTAATAGAACAGTAATTGCAGTGCAGGGCTGGGCTCGGGCAGCTGGCTCCCATCCTCTCCCAGTGTCGGTACGGCCTTTCTGCAGGACCAGGGCCTGGCAGCGGGACCTGGCAGGCTTTGGGCAGCGGGCTGCACGTGTCCTTGGCGTGCAGCTGGAGGGCGGAAGCTGCTGTCCTGCAAAAGTCTGAGGCTTCAAGTGCTGTGGTTTAGAAGGGGGTGCAGACAGTGTGATGCCGGCGGGTGCTGGAGCCCAGCTTGGGATGGCTCTGCTCATAAAAGGGCAGAAATCTGCCCTTCCCACCTTGATCCAGTGCGTGACCAGGCGGAAAAGAGCACCCATCCCTCCCTGCATCCCAGCCGCTGCCACTTGATCTGCCTTTTGCAGAGCTGGCACCTGTCCTCTCTCACATGCTTCAGTCTGTCTCGCAGCCGTCAGGAAACAGCTCCTGGTGAGGAGCACGTGGCCGGAAAACCCTCTTCAGCCAGTTAGCGGATGGTGGGTTGGCGACAGGGCAGGGCTGGATGGAGGGAGCATTCCTGTCCCCCGCCACCCCATGTGCCAGGCAGCTCCCAGTCATCTGGGATCTGGATCTGACCAATGCAGAAGGTGCAAGACATTGGGATCGGGTGGGGAGGACTGTGAGAGAGATGCAGTAGGCCAGTGGCTCAGAGCCATGGGACCGTCTCCTGGCTTGAGGTTAATACCCCAGTGTAGGTGTGGAATTGGGAAATGAAGGATGCATCCTTGGAGCATCATTGGAATCGGAGTTTTGGGCCCTGCTGTGAGCTTACCATGGTTCTGGCAGGGCTGGAACTGGCAGTGGTGAATGATGCCAGGACTGCCAGTCCTGCCCACCCCTGGCTGGGCTCTTTGGGCAGGGACTGCCTGGCTTGGTGTGTGCATGCTCCCCTGTGTGCGCAGAGGGGCCTTAATCTCAGTTGGGGCCTCTGGGCCTTGCCATAATGCAGAAATAATGAGTCTATTATTAAGTGCCCACAGTACTTCTTCACTCCGGTGGCTCGCCTCCAGCAGCAGGCAGAACCTGCCCCGCTTGAAGTGGATGTGTCATCATTTGCCTCAGCAAATCCGATCCCCTTTGATGATGGGCCAAACGCCCTTGGCATGAAGGGCCACAGCTGTGATACAGGCCCCTTTTTTTTCTTTCTTCCCCTCCTCTCTTCCCTTTGTTCCCAGTTCATTGACAAGTCGCTGGCTTGCCTCGGACCTGGGACAAGTGGATGTTGGTGGGCTTGTGTGGTCAGAGCCCCTGTGCCCCCCTGGAGAGGGATGGCGTGGGGGGCCAGCTTCCATGGCAGCCTCGCGTCTCCCCCCTCGGCGCTGGGGAGCAGCAGGCGCCCTGCTTGTCATAAGGACAGGTTCCCAGCGTGGGCGGTGATAGGGAGTGCTCCAGCCCTTCCCTTGGGCTGAACCACACTGCCTGGCCTGCCCGGCCTGACAGTCGGGGAGGGCAAGGGTGGGACCAGCACAGCCCCCTGGCCTTGCGCTGGGCACTAGGGTAGATGGGTGTGCAGGGGGTCCCCGGAAGAGATGGGATTCCTGAGGGAGGATGAGGGCATGTGAGTTGTGCAGCATGCTGGCAGTGCTGGCAGCCCCATCCCTGCAGAGAGAACTAGCAGACAGTGTCTGCCGGAACCTTCCCCAGGCTCACAAACCCCATGCCTGGCACCTCCACCATGGGTACCCCCTGACCACCGAGGGTGCCTGCTGGCTCCCTGCCTGATGCCTCCCACGCTGGCTGCAGCCTTCCTCCCAGCTCTCCTGGCTCTTGACTGCATCAGCAAGAGCCTCTCCCTCCTCCCTGCAGTGCAGCTCCGGCACAAGGGGCTGCCAAGTGCCGAAACCTCCCAGCACGCCACCTCCTGTGCTCCAGAGCTGCTGTCTGGGGTGTGCTCATCCACGGAGCACGTGGGCTGAGCGGGATGGGAGAGCTTCCTAAATGCAGGCAGCATGTGGAGTCCCCTAGCCTTGGAGCAGGGACATCCCCTGCCTGGGAGGAGGATGGCTACAGGGTTTAGCTGGGGTCAGAGGGGGAAGAACCTTCCTGGAGGAGGAGGAGGAGGGATCTGGGTGAGCCGCATGCTTCAAGAAAACGTGTTGCGGGGTCTCCCAGACCTGACGCGCTCACAGGGCGCTCCTGTGGCTCAGCTTTTGTGTACAGAACGCTTGTCAGCGGGAAAAGTGCAACCTCAGGTTCTCTCCCACAGGCAGCTCTTTGTTCCCAGATAAAGGACCTTACACCAAAGGCCCTTTGTGCCGCTGCTCAGAACAGTGCTGGGATTAATTGTACCGATAGGTGCTTGAATGGGGAGCACGCAAGGCCACTCACTCCTGGTGTAATTATCTTCAAAACTGAGACAGAAATTAAAATATGCAGAGATGCCCCTTTTGGTGGCTTTTTGAATAGCAGGCAGTCTCCAAGACTAAAAGTGCATCTCTAAACAAGCTAGCTTTCCTTCCAGAGGAAAAGCATGGCAGTGAGGGGAAGAGGCCCCTGGCACCACCATTAGCAGCCACCGTGGTGGAAGCCAAGCCATGTCCTAGGGCAAATGTCCCAGCCATTGATGGCATCTGCAGGAGCTCAATGTGGGGCAAGTGGCCACATAAGGCCAGTCTGGGCCACTTGCCCCGTGCTGAGCTCCTGCGTACATGGTGCCATGGCGTGTGTAGCTCACAGAGAGAGAGCATGGGCACGTTGCAGAACAGGTTCCTCTGTTTGCAGCGAGGCTGTGTGGGTGTCTTTACTAACTTTTCTCCCTTGCCTTCTTCCAGGATGCTCTGGACTTGCATGAGCTGCCTTCTCCTCATCGGGCCAAAGAGCTGGCATCCTGTATTGCCAGTGTATCCTGATAAAAGCCATCAGTCCATGTATTCAAAGGGGAGAGTGTTCAAAGTGGAGCTTATTGGTGGAGACGATTGAGTCTTCCCCAGTGGCTTCATCTTGAAAGAATTTTGATATTTCCCCCCCTTTTCTGGCTCAGCCATCACTGCCGCGCGCGTCTGCCGCTCAACAGCGCGAGACGGGCTCTCTGGGCCTCTTAAGGGGGAGTTCAAACGTTTTTGCTGGCCTCAGACCATGCATGCCGCATTCCTGAGCCTCAGCACCGCGAGAAAGAGGTCCCTGGCTCCAGATGGGTCCTTGCCAGGGCTTCAAACACCTAGTGAACTGCTGGGACTCTGTGGAGGTGATGGGAGGGCTGTTGGTACGGGACCTCTCATCTTTGCAGCTCAGGGTGTGCTTGGGAGGAGACGTGCAGGGCAGGGAGGAGGCAGCCAGAATGATGCTTACAGCCCTGTCCAAGGAGTAGGAATCTTTCCCTGTCCTGAGATCCCACTCTGACATGGAGCTTCTGCTTCTATGTGGAGTCAACCCTGGCCAGCTGTACTTGCTGAGCATAGTGAGGCTCCTGCTCCATGCCTCGATTTTGCCCAGCTGAAGGTAAGGAGAGGACAACTCCCAGCGCTGCAGACAGTGATAAAGCAAGCCTTAGGGTGACTTCCCCAAGCTGGCGAAATTGGGAGCCAATTTCCCGTTGACTAATGGGACCAGGCTCTTGCTGTGGTGTGCGGGATTGAAGTGGCTTTGACTCACTGTTCAGCCAGCCCTGACGCCGTTCACATCCCTCCACAGCACCTGCAAACCTGAACCGCGCCGGGAAATCACCGGTGGCACCTCTCAACCCCCCTCTGGCACCATGGGCCGGAGGAAGAGAGCAGCTGCTTGATCCTGAGCCACTGAAGCCCAGTGCTTGGGCTCCCCAGCCCTGGACACTCTCACATGCCCTTTGATGAGGGGCCAGTGCTTGGTGTGCCCCAGTGTTTTTGGGAGAGAGGACCAGGCTCAGGTCCAGGCCACAGTGAGAGCTCTGTGGCACCTTTCAGGGCTGAGAGCAGTTTCTGTGAGTCAGCTCAGCATGTGCCACCAGCCCCTGGACCACATGGCACAGAAGCCCATAGGGCTTTGCACCCATGACTTTCACAACAGCAGGCTGCAAGGGTCTGGGAGGCTCCACTGACCCCACCTGGGTCACTCCTGTGGCTGCAGGAAACCCCCTCTGCCCTCTGTGCTCAGCCTGTTTCCTTTAGCTGAGTTGCCCAGTGAATTTTTTTTTATTATTATTATTTCCCCTCCCCGCTCTCTTCTGTGTGGTTTACGTGGCTCTCACGCCAACAGCCGGCTTGGCTCTGTCAGTTTTTTCTCTCCTCTGCTGGTCAGATGGCAGATGCTGCCAAATTAGGATGCAGGCAGTGAGCCTCCTGTCCAAGCTGAGATTCTGCCCACGGCCAACACTCAAGGGGAAGGACACTGCCACAGGGGACAACTGCCATGGCAAGGGCTTTGCACATGGGGCCTGCTGCTGTGCAGGAGAGTTCCCGCACACCCTGGATGGGTTTGGGAAGCAAACACCCACCATGGTCTGGTCAGTCCATGCTATGCTGTGGCTTGCCACAGCATCCTTGTGTCACTCTATTTGCGGGCACACCCTGCCACCCAGATCCCCATCTCCCCAGCCTGACTCACCACCACAGCTGCTCATCCATCAGCAGCCCCAGCCCTGAGAACGGAGGGCATCCCTTCCCCACTCCTCCTGCAGAAACACTCCCCAGCCGGCTGTGCCGGCAGCAGGGCCCTGCACCGGCTGGGCCCGCACAGAGTCTCTGCACTGGGAGCTGGCAGCCCTGCTCTGTGAGCGCTGAGCACACGCTTGGCTCTGCTCACCACCAGCACGGCGTGTCTGGGCCCTCACAGCACTGCTGTGCCCTTATTAGGGCAGCCAGCACAGGGCCTGTCCCTCGCAGAGGTGTGGGCAGCCCCCTTCTGGAACCTGCTCCCCATCCTCTGGCACTGCCCGCCTGCCCTGGCAGCCACTCCATGCAGGGATCTGGGAAACGCAGCAGCATCTGCAGTGGTCTTGTGGCCATGCAGAGCCACACTTGGGATCCTGCCGGCATTCAGTAACTGATGGTGTGGGAAATGGGAAAGGAGATGGCAGCTTGCTGTGTCCCTTGGGCAGGTAGTGCCATGGGACCGAGCAGAGGCTGCCTTTGGGTGCACACACCCATTCTGCCCTTCCTGTGTCCCACCCCTCCTCCATTACCTGCTTGACAGAGGGCTTCTTCCTTCTCTCCCCCTGTTTTTGCCAGATGCCCCTAGTTTGTGTTCGTAAGAAACAGCCAATAACCGCTGCCCAGTAGCCATCTCTGCAGAGTCTGTTGAAGATGCTGCCCTTCTGCACGTCTACCAGTGGGGAGCTGGCACCATGAAAGGTTTTCCTGCCTCTGTCCCCTGTCATGTCCCCTGCTAGTGCCACCAGGCCACAATGGGACTGTGTTTGTGTTTGCTCTGGGCGAGAGGCAAGCTCGCTGGCCCAGCTGGAAACCTGGCAAGCCACAAGGCAGGTCAGAGAGCCCACGTGTCCCCAAACGTGCTTGTTTATCTGTGCCGTGGTGGCACCCACAGCCTGTGCTCCCAGCCTGCCTGTGGGTGCTGGCCTGGGAGCTGCTGGCGGGTCTCGCCGGGGTGGGACACGGGAGGAAGGTGTTTACCTCCAGTCGGGCTTCATCCGAAACCCTGCGATGCATGAATGCTTCCTTCCTCCTCCACACTTCCTCCCTGACTGGGTCAACCTGGGCTTTTCCTGGGCTGGAAGGAAAGAAGCTGAAACTGCCTCTTGCTGTGGGGCTGAGCCGTGGTGCTCAGCTGAGCTGCCCTGGCACGTCCGTGTGCCCCAGCCAGAGAGAGTGAGCGGTTCCCAGCCTGTTGCTGGTTTTAGGAGAGCCACGGCTCCCTGCCCTTCATCTTGAGCCCAGGTGGGCTGAGAAGTGGACAGATGGATGGGCAGCCCTTGGGGAGCTGCACGGGGTTTCAGATGGAGCCATACTTGTGGCTGGGGGAGGGGGATGCCCTCATAAGGGAGGTGTTTTGGCCCTGGTCCGGGGTCCTGCTCAGTGCAGACAGCAGAGCTCCCCTGAGCACACTGGGGTCGCCAGGCATTTGTGCCTCCCTTCCACCAAACCCCCCACAGGCAAAAAGGGTCTAGAGGACCCCGGGGTGCTAGGGTGCCTGCTGCCCTCCACACAGCCTAAGGGCCATCCCAGGAGCAGAGCTCAGAGGGCCAGCAGCTCACAGAGGGTCCATTGGCCCCTGAGCATGTCAGTGTGTTCTCATCCTTGTGTTTCACTCCTGGTTTTTGCGCGTGGTGCTCGCGCGGAGCCACGCGGCTCTGCCTGGGATTAGCGACAGCTGCCTGCAATTGCAGCTCTTCCCAGACAAGCGTCTCGCTCCCCCAAGGCTGGGGCTGGGGCTGTTTGGGGAATGCTGCCGGGGTGGTTTGTCTTGTAGTCTGCTCCAGGAATGTTGGCCAGACGGTCAAATTCTTCTCCCCTCTTGTAAAATGAGTGATGTGGGGCGTCTCTGGGAGAGCAGCCTGCCAGTCCCTCCTCCTCTGGATAAACCTGCCTGGCCCGCACCGCCCTGTCATGGGAACGGGCCCTTTCAACCCCAGCCACATTAAATACGCACCCTGCCAAAGCAGAGGGGGAGGGTGCGGACAGGGGCGCCCGGTCTTCCTCCTTTGGCACCCCTGCGCTGCCTGGGGGACACGTTTGGCTGTGCTAGTGGCTGGGGATGGCAGCCTGTCCCCATTTCCCCCTTGCCACCTGGCCAGCTCCTTGTCCTGCTGCTTGCCTCCTCCAGCACAGCTCTCCAGGGACGCCTCGCTCTTCCTGTTCTCTTGACAGGAGAAGAGAAATCTGGAGTCTGTCTGCGCCGCTCCCCCCTCCTCCCACCATGTCTCACCCCCCAAGTTGCTGTTTTCCACAGAAATGTCAGGCTCAGCTCTCCTCTCCCCTACTCCTGGTTTTTTTTCCCCTCTAATCTTGGCCTTCACCTCCAATTACTTCATCTCTCCTTTCTTTCCCTCCAGAGACCCTGATGGACACAAAGTGGGTGACCTCTGAGTTGGCATGGACAACTCATCCAGAGACAGGGGTAAGTTTGGAACCAGCCCTGGTCCTGACCTCCAAAGGGCAGAGCTGGCCCTGGCCCCATGGGAATCATGGTTGCTCTCACCAGTGCGTTTGTGAAGCTGGCTGCATCTTTCTCCTTTTCTCCTGCGCATATCCTCGCCTCATGAAACTATCTCCTCTTGACTCCATGCCAGCGGAGTGGGAGTGCCATGGTCCCTGGCCTGGGTTGCTCTTAGTCAACTTGATGACCAGGAGGGTTGTGACAGGTGGAGGTGTAGCTGCTGCTCTTCCCTGTTGCGTGTTCCCCCCCACCCTGTGCCATTCATGATGTGTCTGTGGCACTGATGTCCCTGGCTGGGGATCTAACCCTTTCCCTCTCAATCACAGTGGGAAGAAGTCAGTGGTTATGACGAGGCCATGAACCCTATCCGCACGTACCAGGTCTGCAACGTCCGGGAGGCCAACCAGAACAACTGGCTTCGTACCAAATTCATCCAGCGCCAGGATGTCCAGCGCGTCTATGTGGAGCTGAAGTTCACTGTGCGGGACTGCAACAGCATCCCCAACATCGCTGGCTCCTGCAAAGAGACCTTCAACCTCTTCTATTATGAGTCAGATACGGATTCTGCCTCTGCAAACAGCCCTTTCTGGATGGAGAACCCCTATATCAAAGTGGATACAATTGCCCCAGATGAGAGCTTCTCCAAGCTGGAGTCTGGCCGCGTGAACACTAAGGTGCGCAGCTTTGGCCCTCTCTCCAAGAATGGTTTTTACCTTGCCTTCCAAGACCTGGGAGCCTGCATGTCCCTCATCTCCGTCAGGGCTTTCTACAAGAAATGCTCCAACACCATTGCTGGCTTTGCTGTCTTCCCGGAGACTTTAACGGGGGCTGAGCCCACTTCCCTGGTCATCGCACCGGGCACCTGCATCCCCAACGCAGTGGAGGTGTCTGTGCCCCTAAAGCTGTACTGCAACGGCGACGGCGAGTGGATGGTACCCGTGGGAGCGTGTACGTGTGCTGCTGGATATGAGCCCGCCATGAAGGATACCCAGTGCCAAGGTACGTGCACGGCAGAGTGATCGTGGCTTTTGTCCCCTTGGGTGCGTTGGTGTGAGGGAGGTGGTTTTGCATTGAGCTCGGTCTGGTTTTGGAGGCTTTTCCCTGGTGAGTGAGCAGGGTGATATCTCAGAGGACTGGTCTGCAGTTTGACTCCAGAGCCTTAAAACCTTCATGGTCTGGACCTGTGCAGTGTCTGCTGGGACAAACTGGTGAGCAGCCACCACTGCTACCCTCTGTGGGATGCATCTCCTTGCACAGAGCTGCAGCTCAAGGCATGGTCCTCAGCAGGGATCCTGCACATTTAAGCCCTTGAGCATTACCAAAATCTCTCTCTCATCACTGCTGCCGTATCCAGCATCTTCCCTCTCTCCCTCCTGCAGTGCTCATGGCTGGGGCGAGTGATTGTTCTTGGCAAGTGTGATTCCACGCTGCTTGTGCGGAGGCTTGCTCAGAAGCCCTGGTGGTGAGCAGGGCTCCCCTGTGGGAGAAGCCATGCTGATGCATGCTCCCCCTGCCAGTGCTGAAAGCTTGCAGCAGGGGTGGTAGGGACCAGTGCAAAGGCAGGGGATCTGAAGCTTCTTGTTCTTGTTGGAAGGGAAGGAAACATATCCTGCACATGGAGATACTGGGGATGGAGAGCCGCCCTAGCAGCAGGATAGTTCTGCGTGGGTCCTGCATCTGCCATGCTCTCCCACGATAGCTTTGGTGTTGCTGTTTAACCCCAGTTCGGGTGTGTTGATAAGGAAAAATCTGTCTGGATGAATGTTGCATTCCCTAGGGGTGATTTTTTTTTCTTGGGAGCTGTCTCTGGCAGGCAGGACCCTGCCCTGGGGTGGCTGGGGTTTAGGGCAGAAAGGTTGCCGTTCCCCTTGGCTGCAGGCATTGTACAGGGAGTGGGATGCTGGCGGGGCCCCCAGCACTGGATGCCTTGTGCTCGCCGATGACGGGATGCTTGGCGCCGGCCCTTTGCTCTTGGCAGGGGCCGTATGATTTGGGATGGCCTGTGACGTGGGGCTCGGGCCAGGCTGGCCTCCCTGTTGGCTTTGAGAGCAGCGTAGCTGACAGCCATGCCGCTGTGGCTAGTTAGGGAGAGGTCAGTCTCCACAGGGCCACAGCTCTGCCGGGGATCCAGAGCCTCCAGCACCATCAGTGCCAGCACAGCTCTGACTTCAGTGCCACAGCGCCCTGCATCAGTCTTGTGAGCAGCCAATCTGTCTCCTCCTGAGCAGATGGACACCAGTGCCAGGCATCCGTCCACACTTCAAACTGCACTGAGGTCCACGCTCCTGGGTAGCTGCTTTCCTTCTTGCTTGGACTGGGAGAGCTTAGACCATACATGATGTTGGCTCTTTCCCAGCAGAGAGTGGGGTTTGGGCACAAGGTAACACAAGGGCTGTGCTGAGAGGGGGCATCCCAAGGCAGGATAGAGCTCCTCAGATTAGACTCAGGAGCCTGGGGCAAGGTCCTGTCTCCACATCCCCGAGCTGGACAGACCCCCATGTGGCAGCTTTCCCAGCGCCTTTGATTTCCCACCGAGCCCCAGCTTCTGCTGCAGCAGGCAGGGAAGCCACGCTGGGCCACGGGCACGTCTCCATCCGGCAGCCTGCCTCCTCGCTGGGCAGGAGCGGCGGTGTCCTCACGTTTCTCTGGGAAAGTTGCACTGCGCTTGTAGGATCAGATTTTCCGCCATATGATCGTGTGTTTTAAGTGGAAACAGCTGAAGAAGGGCTGGGAGAAGCTGGAGCTGCAGCTCCTTTTTTCCTCTTGGCTGGCTGTTCCCTTAGCCCATTTCCACAGTCCAGCACTGCTGAGAAGTCTCTAAACCCGTGTCGTGGGCAGCAGTGTGGATGCAGCCCCCCAAAGCTGGGGTTTCATCTCTCCTGCCCCAGGGAGCCCACAGGGGCTTCACCGTGCAGGCGAGCAGCACTCCAGAGTGCCAGATGGCATTTTAATAAATAACAATACCCAGTTACTGCTTAGATGGGATAAGCCCTGTTGTAAATCTCCCCCTTTTCCCAGACTTTCAGTGGCCTTTGAAGACCTCCTCCTCCTCCTCCTCTTTATCTCCATCCAAGCCAAGATTAGAGCTCACATTCAGACCTGTTACAATGCAGCTTGTATCCCAGTCCCTCGGGAGCAGAGGGCTCATCCTGCCCGACTGAAGACAGTTTCTTTGGCATGCTTTGTAAGGCGATACGCCAGGCTGGTACCTGGCGCTCTACTCCTGAGTTGCCACAGCATTGATTTGGCATCTCATTCTCAGCCTCATTATCTTTATTTAATTAGCACACGGCCCTTCTGGGGGTTGTGCCGCTTCCCACACTCTCCCTACCACGCAGAGCTGCAGAGGCAGCTCTTGGAGGACAAGGAGGAGCTGCTGGCTGGGAGGGGAGCAAAGGCTCCATGGGCTGGGGGGCACTGCATTCACACCCGAGCCCTGCAGCCCCTGGGGTTTAGCCTTTCCCCCAGCCTCATCCCTTCTCCTTTTGGTTAGGAGGCACCCAAACAGCTAAAGGGATTTGGTGTCAAGCGGCTCCCCAAAAATGCTCCTGGGCACGTCCTCCATGATGGATTTGTTGGGATTTGCACCCCTTGTGTTGCTGGCTTCACACAAAGACAGAAGGGCTGCTGCGCCGGGCTGAGCAGTGAGCCCCCTCCTTGCATGTCCTCTCTGCTCATGGGGGAGCCCTGGAGGAGGAGCACAGTGCCCCCAGAGCCTGCACCCCACTTGGGAGGGGAACTGAGTCTGTGATACAGTCCGTGGATACCCAAACCGTAGGAGCACTGGAGGTGACGGTGTCCAGCGTGACACCACACCTTCCTGAGAGCCATTTCTCAGTCTTATTGGTGTTTCTTTTCTCGTGGCACCAGGCACTGAACATTCGGGCACAATCAGTAGGTGAGTGCCAGTCAGGCTAGGGACAAAATCAAAATTTTTGCAAAAATAAATTTCCCTTGCAATCAGTGACTAATGAAAACATCACCCTGAATTAAATAAAAAAAAAATTGCCAAGCAAGCATTGCACTTGCCAACTGTTTGCAGCTTTGCATTGCAACATGGGCTTGCTGCATGAAACCCAGGAAGTGAAACTGCCTGGGATTAATTGCCCGGGATTCCAGATCAAAGGCAGCAGCAGGGAAGGCAGGGAGAGCTGCCGGTTTACAGCCAGGCAGCTCCACAATGGGTTACTTGTAACACAGTCGAGGAAATCTGCCCCTGCCGTCCTGCCTGTGACCCACTGTGGCTCGAGGCAGCTTTGCTTACTGAATTTTTTTTTCTCTTCTTAAAAAAAAAAAAAAAAAAAAGAAAAAAATTGTTTTCCTGCCTGTTCCTTGGATGCCACTTCAAACCCCCAAAGGCTCTTTCCTTTTTCTCCCTTCAGATTTACTCCATTCAGTTTTGGACTGCGCTAGTGTGAAATATTTTCACCCAAAGGGTGATTATTTTACTTTTTTTTTAAATAACTGCCTTTTAAGAGAGACTTAAAAACAGAGTTACCGCCTCAGCTGTAGCCAGGCTGTTGCTTCTACAGCTCTGCTCCATCTGCAGCCACTTACAAGAGCGAGAAGGGAGCGAGCTGTGCAGGTTCATAAAGCACAGATCGTCCTGAACAAACCTGACTGCTGCCTCTAAAGAAATCACAGGGTTGATGGGCAAAGGGATATGATCAGTTTAATTTATCTAGGCTCAGGCAAGGCATCCTGCTTCAGTCCTACAGGGAGGGAAATAGCTGGAAGGATGCTGGAATATTGTACTGCGAATGGGAATCAGTGGAAACATGAAACATGGTAGTTTGGGGCTGTTTTTTCCCAATGTGTCACAGCTATCCCTCCCTTCCCCAAGGGAGGAGACCCCAAAGTTTTGGGGATGCACGTGTGGTTCATTGCTGCTTGCCTGCATCCCATGCAATAATGGAGGCTGCCTACGGGATGAGTCACTGCTCTCTGCTGCTGCCAGAAGGGTTTTATTTCGGTGGTTTTTTTCAGCTCCCTTCCTTGAACTTTATTCACCATGGGGGGGACTGTATTTGGGAATAGTACCCTCCTCTTCCCCCAGCTCTGTGCTGCAGCTCTTCAAGGCAGGATCAGGCTCTGGAGGTGGGCATCTGATGAAAATCCTGGACGGGCTGCCAGAAGCAGCCGGATGGCCGCGCTTGCCGTGCCGGGTGTGCGATGATGCCCCGTAGGGGGTGCAGGGGCAGCTCCACAGCAGGGCTCTGATACCGTCCTCCTCCCTCCCACACCCCACACAGATCCCCTCTGTGGCAGATCTCCGCTGTCAGGCCAGACTGCCTCTCCCTCCCATCAAACCAGCGGCTCCTCTTCAGAGCCGGGAGCTCCGCTTCGGTTCCTTGACCTGTTATCCTGTGGCTGTCACCAACTGTCATGTTCTCCCCAGAAGTGACCGCAGCACAGCACCAGGAGATGTGATCTGTGTGCAGAGGTTCAGAGTTGTTATTTTATTTGAGGACACTTCAGCAGGAAAAGTGCTTATGCAAAGCTCTCAGTAGGGAGAAGGGAGCCTGGCTCCCAGCTCCGGCTGGATGGAGTCACGTTCCCACTCCAGAGCTCCCAGGCTCGTTCCGCAGCGTGCCGGCCAAGACAGTGGTTGTTGTACAGGCAGTTTCTTGCAGAGAAGAGATGACACAGCGGCTTATCCACCAGGGACCTGGGATCAGCTTTCAGCTCGGTTACAGCCTTCAAATGTGGCGGCTGAGAGCTGTCACGCTGCCACCGAGGTCTTTATGCTCTGATTTATTAAGCGGAGTTGGAAATTTACACACTGGAGTGCATCTGGGCCTCAGCGCCTCTGCTGCTCTTCCCCTTCTTAACAGAACTGGCTCATGGCTCATCCCCCTCCTGCCACCATGGCATGAGGATGCAAATAAAAGGCCTTCATCCCTTGTGCCTGCACTGGGCACTACTTAGGGGTGGCAGGGAGCTGCTGAAGGGCAGCTCTGCCCGTCCCTTCCTCCTGTGTCTAGGAGGCCACTATCTATCACCTCCGTGCCCATAACCCACTGGGCACCGGCTGGCACTTCATGTGCAGGAGACCAAGTGCCCTCATCCCTTCTGCATCCTTTGCAAGCACCTGGCTGTCCTTGGCTGCCATGCCATGCTTGGGCTGTCAGCTTCACACAAGCTCTGGTTGCTCCGGCTTCACTCTCCCCCCAACAAGTCTGTTCAGGGGGTTTTGTCCCTGATGGATCTGGGCTCCTCTCCATAACCAAAGCATGTTTGGCAGCTTTCTGAGCCCAGAGCATTCCTGTCCAAGAGGTTTCAGTCATCTCTCATTCCTCAACAATCTGGTTCCTTATGTGTGAATCTGCATCCACCCAGTTTGAACCGCCCGGGACTCCAGCCGGGGTGCATCTGCCTATGCCAAGGCTTCTCTGCGACCTCTGGGCCTCTGCTGTCCACATAAAGACACATTTTCTGGTGGCCTGGTTGTCCCAGGCTGGGGAGACTGAAGCCCTGGACCTGCTGGTTTCCCATTGCTTGCCAAGGAGCAGATCTGTGCACTGCTTTGCCTTCCAGCCTGCACAGTCGGGACGGGCAAAGCTTTCATTTCCAAAGGGGAGGCCCAGAGGCTGGGTGAACTCAGGTCAAGGAACTGGAGTTAGTTCAGCCATGTAGTCGGTCCTGTTTTGACCAAAGAAGAGTCTCGTTGCTGGAAGGCTCACACCCTGGGAGCAGGAAGCAGCTCCTGACACCCATCCAGGCAGAGGGGCTGGGGAGCAGGCAGTTGTCTCTGCAAGGGGCTGCTCTCACATCCCCCTGGCCAGCAGCACTGCGCAGGAGCAGAGCTTCTCCCTTGGGCTTGCTGCTGCCTGGTGCCTGGACAAACCAGAGACCCAAGACAGCACCTGGAGCTGTGTGTGGGTCCCTGCAGGGCCGGCCTGGCAGCATGTGATTCACAGCACTCCACACCCCATGTGGGGCTGCAGCCAGCCGGAAAACTTCCACAGAGGGTGTCGGGAGATGCCTCATAGCAGGAAACTTCCACTTGCCGCAGCCTGGTGAAGCACCAGGAAACCTCCCCCTGTTTTCAGGATGATGTGTGACAGGCGTGGGAGGGTTACGTGCCCTCGGAGCTTCCCTAACGTGATGGAGTGAGAAGGACGTGCCCTCCTTCGGGGCCATCGGTGCTGAAGCTGCCCCAGCTGTGGCAAACAGGGTGATGCCGAAGCAGAGCCGGCGCCAGTGGGTCTCTCACCTCATCCAGCTGCAAACACAGAGTACAGAATCCACTTCCTTGGGCAGCAGTGTGATAAATTGGGCTATTTTGAGGTGTGGGTCAGGTTCCCAAGGCTGCTCTGCTCCTCGGCTCAAGTGCTGTTAAACCTCTCACGTGCCCCTCATTACAAATAAACACCTTGCGGTGCCAATCGGGCCGTACCCCAGGACTTGTGGCTCCTTGAAGGACCCTGATCGGAAGCGGAGGAGGGAGGTGGCAGTGATGCTGAAGCAGCTCTTCAGCCGAGGACCTGCAGGAATGTTTTCATCTCGCTCAGCGCTCCACTTGAGCCGACCTCGTGAGGTGCCGCCGCCCCGGGACTGAGAAGTGGCTCAAGAGCCTGAGGCGGAAGGTTTGGGGCTGAGTGGCTGATTTTGGGTGGTGGAGGCCTCTCACAGGGGCTGCTGCAGACAGGGCTGCAGAGGAATTCTTTCCTTCCCAGTCATATTTCCCCAGAGGATGGTCCTGGCACTGTGAAGGTTGCCAGGCATGGAAGCCAGCATGGCCTTCCTCCATGGAAGGGAGCATGGTAGGACCCTTGGGAAGGGCAGTGGAGAAACAAAACTGAGGAATGGAGCTCCTGGATGGATCTGCTCTGTCCCCCATACTGCTGGTGATGACCAACTCTTCCCACCTCCAGTTACCTCGGGCCTGCCACTGGAGTACAGCATTTCCTGGCAGAGCTGTGCCTGAGCCATCTGGTGCTTCCAGCAGCCCACTCTTCTCATCCTTCCCAGCCATGAGTCCCTGGGCATGGCTGATGGCAGTGGAAAGGCTTGTAGGAGACCTGAGATCTTCAAGCCACTGATCAAGCATTTGGCAGGGCAGCGAGGAAGGGTCTGCCCAGCTATAGTGGGAGCAGTGAATGTTTTCTGGGTACACTTTATAACCCAGGTCTGATTTTTTTTCCTCCAGCATGTGGCCCAGGAACCTTCAAGTCTAAGCAGGGGGAAGGTCCCTGCTCTCCCTGCCCTCCCAACAGCCGGACCACGTCTGGAGCAGCAATGGTCTGCACTTGTCGAAACGGCTTTTTCCGGGCAGACACGGACCCCGCAGACAGCGCCTGCACCAGTGAGTCCTGCTCTGGGCAAGGAGGGGAGGCAAGGGAAGCTGTGGAGGTGATGGGAGTCTGTGTTTGGGGTGGGGGTATGTGCTGTGCCCATGCCAGGGGTGAGCTGGACGTGAAGACACACCACATTTCCCTGCAGGTGTCCCCTCAGCCCCCCGCAATGTCATCTCCAACGTGAACGAGACGTCGCTGGTGCTGGAGTGGGGCGAGCCGCAGGACACGGGCGGGCGGGATGACCTGCTCTACAACGTCATCTGCAAGAAGTGCAGCGTGGAGCGGCGCCTGTGCACCCGCTGCGACGACAACGTGGAGTTCGTGCCGCGCCAGCTCGGCCTCACCGAGCGACGCATCTACATCAGCAACCTGATGGCCCACACCCAGTACACTTTCGAGATCCAGGCCGTGAATGGCATCTCCAACAAGAGTCCCTACCCTCCCCATTTTGCCTCTGTCAACATCACCACCAACCAGGCAGGTCAGTAGAGCCACCAGGGAGCAGGGGCTGTATCTCGTCCACAGAGCAGAGTGGAGCGAAGATTTCTTTCTGACAGCCTGGGAGGCTGCAGTCCTTTGTGGTGCCGCCTAACTGGCTCTCTGGGCCTGCATCTGATCCCCTGGGTAACTCTCCTCTCTGTTTAAAGCATGTCCCTAGAGGAGATGAGATCAGAATGCATGCAAGTGGAGAAGACTAGGGCTGACAGATGCTCCAGAGAGCTCTGGATCTCCTAGACCTACCCCAGAGATGCTGTGCCTGCTGTGAGGGGAGGAGGAAGGAAATGAGATTTCTCTCCTGTGTGCCTGGGAAGGCTCAGCACCAACCCAAGCCTTTGCAGGCAGCCAAGTGCTCTGCCATTCCCTCTTTCCTCCCGCTCTGGCCCCGCTCCAGCGTGCTGGTAATCTCCAGCCACTGCGCATTGATCTGATTTCACGGGTCTTGCTGCTGGGGTGGAGCACAGAGCTCCTGGCAAGTGGAGGAGGGGAGGGAGCCCCAGTTTGGGTTGGCAGGGCCCTTCCCCAGACCAGTTTGCAGCTAGGCATGGGGTGAAGCATGACCTCAGTGCTATTTTTGAGGCTTCCCTTGGTGTTGAGATCACACCTCCTTATGGAGACTTGGGGGAGGCCAGTCTCAAAAGCTTTTCCATGCCTTTCCACCAAGATTATCCAAGCAGGTCACAGGCAGAGCACCCCCCACACTGTGTGGGAGGGTGGAGGGGGAAACCTGGTGCAGGTGGCTCATTCCTTCCCTGCCCTCCTTCCTAGCCCCATCTGCCGTACCGACGATGCACCTGCACAGCAGCACTGGGAACAGCATGACGCTGTCATGGACACCCCCAGAGAGACCCAACGGCATCATTCTGGACTATGAGATCAAGTACTCGGAGAAGGTAAAGCAGGAACAGCCTTTTCCCTCCTCCAGCCCTTCTAGTTGGCCATCAGCACCATGGCATAGGGGGTCCCTGCAAACCTGGTGCCTGGGGGATGTGGGAGCCAGGTGGGTGGCTCCACATGGAGGGTGGCTTCACAGAGGTGACACCCACGTCTCCCCTACAGCAAGGCCAGAGTGATGGCATCGCCAACACAGTCACCAGCCAGAAGAACTCGGTGCGGCTGGACGGGCTGAAGGCCAATGCTCGGTACATGGTGCAGGTCCGGGCACGCACCGTGGCAGGATACGGCCACTACAGCCTCCCCACAGAGTTCCAGACAACTGCAGAGGGCGGTGGGTACCACCACTGGGCTGCCTCCATCACCCAGCCCTCCCATGTGTGCCCCTTTCCCAGCTTGACTTTGATTCCTGCCTATCCCTCCATCAGGTTCCACCAGCAAGACTTTCCAGGAGCTGCCTCTGATCGTGGGTTCGGCCACCGCGGGGCTGGTGTTCGTCATCGTGGTGGTGGTGATTGCTATCGTCTGCTTCAGGTACTGGCTCTTCAGGGAAGAGGGCTTCAAACCGGGGTTTGGGGGTTGCTCATGTCTGCCACAGAGCTTTCCCCTTCACCTGTGGGCAGAGCTCTGGCAGCTCCAGTCACAGAGTGAAGGGCTGCACCGGGCACATGTGGGTCCCAGACAGGGGTCCTGTGGGGGGATTGTGCCTCTGCTTCCCCAGCATGAGCTGTGCTCTGCCCAGGCTCCTGCCATGCGCTCAGCACAACTGGGCCATCTCCTCCCATCGCACCTCAGGTGGAGGGATAGCTCTGCTCACAGGCTGCCAGAGGGAAGGCTCTCTGGCATAGGCTGTCTGTCTGGGATTTGGAAGTTGGCAGTGAATGTCTTTGCCCCATCAGGAAAGGGATGGTTACTGAACACCTCCTCTCGTCTCCTTTGGGCAGGAAGCAGCGCAACAGCACCGACCCTGAGTACACAGAGAAGCTGCAGCAATATGGTGAGTGTGAGAGCCCGGCAGATGGACTCTGGCTGCCCTCTCCCAATTCCTGTCCCGTGCAAAGGGGCAGCCTTTTCTAACAAGGGGTGGGCTGACAGCCAAGTGGCTTGAGATCTGTCACCCTTGCTGTGTCCCTCCTGGTGATGGCTTCTGCCCTTGCAGTTACCCCTGGGATGAAGGTGTACATTGACCCTTTCACCTATGAGGACCCAAACGAAGCTGTCCGGGAATTCGCCAAAGAGATTGACATTTCCTGTGTGAAAATTGAGGAGGTCATTGGAGCAGGCAAGTCCTGGGGCTGGGCACAGCAGGTGCTGAGACTGCTGCCTCTCACCCTGTCCTGTGGCTCACCGTGCTGCTCCCCTCTCTCCTTCCCACTGCAGGGGAGTTTGGTGAGGTGTGCCGTGGGCGCCTGAAGCTGCCTGGCCGCCGTGAGATCTTTGTGGCCATCAAGACACTGAAGGTGGGCTACACGGAGCGGCAGCGGCGGGACTTCCTGAGTGAGGCCAGCATCATGGGCCAGTTCGACCACCCCAACATCATCCACCTGGAGGGGGTGGTGACCAAGAGCCGGCCTGTCATGATCATCACGGAATTCATGGAGAACTGTGCGCTTGACTCCTTCCTCCGGGTGAGCATCCACCCCCTCCTGCCCTGGGCTGGGGGCTGCAGTGCGTGGGGGGGCAGCAGCTCTGAGCCCTTCTCCATCTCTCTACATCGTCATGCTGGTGTCCCCAGGGCTAAGCTCTTCACAGACATCATGAGTGGGAGAAGAGGGGTGGCTCTAGGGAGGAGAAAGGTGATGGTAGCACATTGGGATCCTTCCTCATTCAGGGTGTTGCAAACCCTTCTGATCTCTCCTCTGGCAGTTGAATGATGGGCAGTTCACAGTGATCCAGCTGGTGGGAATGATGCGAGGCATCGCTGCTGGCATGAAGTACCTATCGGAGATGAACTATGTGCATCGGGATCTGGCTGCCCGCAACATCCTGGTCAACAGCAACTTGGTCTGCAAAGTGTCCGACTTCGGGCTCTCTCGCTTTCTGGAGGATGACCCAGCTGACCCCACCTACACCAGCTCCCTGGTATGGGACACTCACAAGGGATCTACTGATCTGGGGGTGGGGGGAGACACCTCAGGTATGCACTAATCGTGGAGCTGTGTATCCATGCAGGGAGGCAAGATCCCGATCAGATGGACAGCTCCTGAGGCCATCGCCTACCGCAAATTCACTTCAGCCAGCGACGTGTGGAGCTACGGCATTGTCATGTGGGAAGTGATGTCCTACGGGGAGCGACCTTACTGGGACATGTCCAACCAGGATGTAAGTGCTCTCTGGGGAGTAGGGAACTGGGAGCTGTAGGCTGCCTGTGGGAGCGCAGGCAGCTCACAACCTGCCTCTGCCGATCTTTCTGCAGGTGATCAATGCCGTGGAGCAGGATTACCGCCTGCCGCCGCCCATGGACTGCCCCACTGCGCTGCACCAGCTGATGCTGGACTGCTGGGTGCGGGACCGCAACCTGAGGCCCAAATTTGCACAGATTGTCAACACGCTGGACAAGCTCATCCGCAATGCTGCCAGCCTGAAGGTCATCGCCAGCGTCCAGTCTGGGTCAGTGACATCCTTGTTTCCAGCCAGCACTTACCCCAGTTCCAGAGAACACTGGAGTGGTTGGGAATAGAGCTGTGGGAGGGCAGGAATAAGAAATGTCCCTTGCTTCCAGTTGCACCTCTCCATGCCCTGCTTCTTGTGACCTGTGGCTCTCTTGCCCTTTAGCATCTCCCAGCCGCTCTTGGACCGCACTGTCCCCGATTACACCACCTTCACCACCGTGGGAGACTGGCTGGATGCCATCAAAATGGGGCGGTACAAGGAGAACTTCGTCAATGCTGGGTTTGCCTCCTTTGACCTGGTGGCACAGATGACTGCGGAGTAAGTCCCTGCTTGGAGGGAAGGAGGGAGAAAACTGGGACTGGGGCTGCTGCACACTTTCCCGTGCCCATCTGACACTCACCTCCTCGCACCTGGGTGTGTGGTGGGCTGAATTAAGGACTGACATTCAGCATCCAGTCCCAAGGGAGTTTGGATTTAGGGTTCAGCATCCAGTCCCCTCTGGTGTTAGAGGGAGCACCGGAGCTTGGCAGAGGGCTGTAATGATGGATAGGTCCCTTGCCCCAGTGGGGCAGGGCCACATGTTGATGTTGCTGGTGGGTGGGGACTGAGTCGTCACCTTTTCTTTGCAGGGACCTGCTGAGGATAGGGGTGACGCTAGCAGGGCACCAGAAGAAGATCCTGAGCAGCATTCAGGACATGAGGCTGCAGATGAACCAGACGCTCCCAGTGCAGGTTTGACCACAGGGGACTCTGCATTGGAACGGACCAAGGGAACCTGCCTAAAAAGGTTCAGTTTGCGGTGCAGCCCAGCTTCCTGTTTTGCCCTCCACATGGCGCTCCTCTGCCTCGGACGGTCGCCTGGGACGGGATGGGATGGGACACCCTTCCCTGGATCGAAGGCACTCATGCTGAGGGAGCCCAGCTTTTCGTCCCTTGTCCTGGAATGGCGAGGCAGCAACACATCTTCATATTGAAGATGGATTATGGGACAGAGATGGCACATCCCACTTCCCACCCTGTCTTGGTGCTCATCGGTTTGAAGAGTTGTTCTGCTTCTTGGATTTCTTTTCACCCTGTTTTCCCCCCAGTCCTCACTTCCCTCACCTCCCCGAGGCCACAGACTGTTGACCCGTCCGCTGAGTCCATCAGACATGTCCGAAGCCTTCCCTAACTCTGTTCCCCTCATGGAAGCAGCCGGGGGAGGCCGAGCCAGCGACAGGGCTGGGGCCACCAGCCCCAGACAATCACTCCTCTCCTCCAGCCCTGGCAAGCCCTCCACCCAAGGGTCTGCACTGGAACGTGTCCGAAGGGAAGGCTTCGCTCCCTTTCTTGGCTTTGCACGCCAGAACCCGAACCCGATTTACTATGCAGGGAGTTAGGCAAAAAAAAAAAAAGAAAAAAGAAAAAAAAAAGAGATATATTAAAAAAAGATAAGAGGGAGCAGAAAGGGGAGGGAGGGGGACCAGGTGCCCGGCTCCTCATCTCTTACCCTCTTGGTTCTCCTGGCCGGCTCTGGACTGCAGAGCGAGGCCATCAGCACGTTTGCACAGGGACCCTCCGCCCCCGGACCGACGGCAGCCGCGCTCCCCCGAGGGGCCGGGGAGCGGGGCTGGGGCGGGGGCTGCGCCGGGGGCCGCGGCTCCCCCAGCCTCCTCTTTTATGCAGAAGGAGCAGGTGCCGCCGGCGCGGCTGCCCGCTCCTGACACACGCTGTGATTGCTGCCAAAAGACTCACTCACCTTTCCCTGAGGATTCACTGCAGCCCGGTTCCTCCGAGCCGAGGGAGAGACTCCCAGCGTGCCTGAGTGTGCGTGAGTGTGTGCATGCGTGCGTGGGTGTGTGCTGGCCGCAGGACTGTGGGAGGCAATGGGCAGAATAAAGGCAATAAGAATTTTACCCGAGTTTCCTTTGCTCGATCGCGCTCTCATTGGATGGGCCCGGCTGCCTGCAGCTTCGCTGCCCACCAGGGTCATCCTTCTCCTCCTCCTGGCCGACCCCAAGCTGGCTGTGTGCCCCTTTCTGCTCTCCCCTTCTCTTGCTGTCATGTTTTCAGGTTGTCTGACAGGGACCAGGCAGTGATGCTGTACCAACCCTGCAGTGCTGGGAGACCCAGCACGCTCCCCATGAGGCACATAGGATGGAGGCTCTGAGTCCCAGGTCAGAGCCAGTCACAAACTCCAATGTACTAGAGATACTCAGCATTTTTTCCCTCATACTCTCCTCAAGTCAAGCTGGAACTGTGGGAACCAAACAGGGAATGTAAAAGCCAAGCAGGGAACGGCCGTGGACACCGCTCATCCAAAGCCAGAGGGTCCCCACAGCTCTGGGGCTTCTCCACAGGGCACTGCTCCTCCCCTGCCTCCCTCTGGGCGGTCAGCCCTCGGCAGGAGGGCTGCAGCAGCCCCTGGCACCCCTGGATTACTAGTCTGACTCCTCCTCTACAAAATGGCCCTTGAGCCAGGGGGAGCTCACCAAGGTGAACAGACCAGCTGCAGGTGGCAAGGTAACCCCTTGGGAGAGCAGATCTGGGATGCCCATGCCCTCAGTCTGGGGGAGATTTGTCCACAGTAGCCAAGTGGAACCCCAGTTGCTCATCCTGGGTTTCTCAGGTCCCCCTCGGCTGCACTACCTTGATTACTGGCTTTTGGGGTGCTTTGCTGGCAGTCCAGAGGGGCAAGTGGTCTCTCCCCAAAGTGAGGAGGTGCACCCCTGTGCTCCCCAGTGCTTGGTCCCAATCCCCTCCTCCTGGGCTAACAGGGCAGGTGCTGTTTTTTCCCTTCCCTTGGAACAGGCCTGCCCTTGGGTTTCTCATTAACCCCGTCCTCCTCCACAGGGTAAACAAGTCCAGGAGGGCAGGTGGCAGCAGGTCTTGCAGCAGGAATGGTCTCCCCACATCCCACCGTCTCCTCTGCGAGCTGTATCTGGGATGTTGGCTGACAGGGACACCACAGCCCCATTTTGCTGGGTTTTCCCATCCTGGCTTGCTCCCAGCCCTGCCGTGGTGGGACCCCAAACAGTAGCACCGGGCAGACCTCACCCCTCTCCCAGATCAGGACGAGAAACCTGGCATTGAGAGGCTTTTTAGAGCAAGTGGCTGAAGAGATACGAGAGCCTGTTTGGGGCTTGCTAGCCACCCACAGCCCCCCCATGCAGAAGCACAACGGGGCACAGGGGCTGCCCCTGCCTCCCTTGCCCCCCCACCCCCTTCTGCTGCAAAGTTTGGGGTCCCACCAGCCCTGGTGCACTTCAAACATCCCCATCTCAGTCCTCCATCCTGGCCTAGCTAGCTTTGCTTTGAGGAGGGGTTCTTCTCATTTTTAACAGCAAACCCCTTCTCCCACCCTTCTCTATGCACACCCTGCTCCCATGGGGCAGGACACACCATCCCTGCAGCCAGCCCTGGGTCTCGCCCCAGCCACAGGGGTGCACCCAGGGGTGCATCCAGCAGCTCTTCACATCCTGTACCTGCCTCCTCCCTTTCCATACAGATCTGGGGGAAAGCTGTGTTCCATGGTGAAAGAAAAGCAACAGCGAAAAACAGCAGCCAGGGAAATCAATGCGAGCGTGCGTTTGTAAAAATATTTTTTAACGGAAAGACTTTTTTTCAATTAAATTATTTAAGGAATTTTATGGAGGTCTGTGGTGCCTGTGTGATTCTTGGGGGGCTCTGGGTGGCAGGGAGCCCTGTGCTGGGCAGGTGAGGGTGTGGTTGGGCACTGTGTGGGTAAAAGTGGGTCCATGGCGGTGAGCAGGAGGCACTTGATCCCACGGGGGTGCAAACCCGGTCCAATTTCCCCCCCAAAAGATGCTCCCTGCCTCCTCCTGGAACAGCCACTGGGTGAGGACGTTTTGAGGGGCTGAGTGGACCAGATGATGCTCCCAGGGCCACCGGCCCTCGGGTGCCACTGCGGGAACATCCTGGGGCCATGGGGATGGGAGCAGCGTGGGCTGGCCCTCGGGGAGCGTGGTGGCGGGGCTGGGCTGGGGGCGAGCCCAGCCCTGGCTGCACCCCTGCCTGTGCTCTGCCTGCGCCCTGGCTTCCCCCTCCCAGCCCATGCAAAAGAGCCTTTTGTGCTGCTGGGTTTTTTCCCCCCTTTTAATTCCTAACCAGGAGATTAAGGGAAGACAAAGGCTACGATTGTTCCCGCTCTGCAGAGAGCTGGAAAGTTCGGGGAGGGGGGATCGTCCCTTTCCAGACAGACCCAGAGGAGGGGGACATGCGCCCCAGGTGGAGGGGCCGGGATGGGGGGAACACCCTGGGAGCGGCGGTGGAGGGTCCCAGGGGCACAGCTGGGATGGAGGCGCCGAGGGTTAGGGGAGATCCCTGCTGGGGTGGCCCGGAGGCCCAGGGCTCCAGCGGGAGGGCGGGAGGCTCTCCGCAGCAGAGGAGGAGGAGGAAGGCTGAGGAGGATGGCTTGGCCGGCTCGCCGGCTGCTTGGCGTTTTCCCTGCTAACTCTTGGCTGACACCTCAACAACTTGGCAGGGAGAGGATCCCGCAGCCCCGTCAGCCGCCTGGGGCCGGCACAGCTGGAAGGGATCACGGCTCGGCATGGCTCGGCACAGCTTGGCACAGCGCATCTGTGACCCACAGGCCAACACGGGGCACGGGGCAGTGAGGACACAGGCTTTGTCCACAGCCTCCACCGTGCCTGTCCCCACTGCCACCCGGTGCCCAGGGGAAAGGCCAAGCACAGCCCGGGGGCCACATCCTGAGCCCACTCAGCCAAGGATGGGCCGGCCGCCGGCCAGGCGGGTCATTGCCTCATGGCTGGAGCCAAGGACACACCATGACCCGCGAAGGGGCTGTCCCCACAGCACAAGGGACAGGACCCAGCACATTTTCCCATGCTCACAAGAAGCCACGAAACACCCACGAACACCCCAGTTCTGCTCCTTCTGTTTCCCGTTAAGATTATTTATTGGTAATTTTTAAGACCACTTACAGACTCTGTTCACGTGCCAGGACCCTACACGGCTTTTTCCCAGGGCTTTTTTTTTTTAATTATAATAAAAAAAAATAAAAAAAAAAGAAACCAAATTGTTTTAATCATTTTCTTTCCATTCCTTCCTTCCAGTCTCCTTTGGTTGCTAGCAGAGGACTTACACATGGTGCAGCATCCGTCCTCGTCTGCCACCACCACAGCCCGTCCTCCCTGCCTGCTGCTGCTGGGGCTGCAGCCTCACCCCTCATCAGGGCTGAGTGTCCCCACAGAGGGGCCATGGGGGACAAGACCCGCAGGAGCTGCCAGCCAGCTCTAGAAAAGGGGATCTGAGGGCCGGGGGCTGCCTTGGGGAGCAGGAGGCAGGTCTCTTGCAGATGCCTGGGAGCTGACATCGTTTTTGGCAGCACAGCCAGCGAGCAAATGCACCCGCATCAATCACCCCACGCCTGTCTGCCGTGTTTGGGGAGCAGAATCTGACCCAATACTGGACCAGGAGGCAAAAAGCAGCTTTGGGTTATTAAACAAGACCAGGGCAATGCATTGACTCAGTGTGGTCTGGGAAAGGCTGGATCTTCAGGGGAAATCAGATGGAAAGCAATGGTGGCCTTGGTGGTAGGGCTGGGGCTGGTGCCAGGGGCTGCACTGCTCCCACCAAGTGCTGTCCCGGCTGGAAACGCTGGCTCCTTCAGGAATGAGGGGAGCCAAGGACTGCTGCATGGCTGGAAGCGAGAGGTAGAGATGCCCCCATCTCTGCTAGCTTGCTTCACCCAGGTTTCGCTGGCCAACACCCCGGCCCAGTCCTGAAGTGCCACAGATATTGATGCCTGTGCCCCACACGGCAGCATTACCCATCCACTGCCCACCCAGCCCTTCCTGCCACCTAAATCTGACATCTTCAGATGAGGGGACCCTCATCTGCCCCAGTCCCCCTACAAGCACAGCCCAGCTGCTGCTGACCCCCTTGTTGCCCCTCTCCCGCTTTGATCTCCCTCGGAGCCGGGCCAGTATCGCCGCCGGGGCTGGGGGCCGCCCCGGGTGTCAGACTGGTTCAGCCACACATTTCTGGCTAATGAGAAATTTCCTCTCCCCGGCGCTCGGCCAGGTTTTTTTTTAGCTCCGGTATCGCTACCCCACCTCTGCCTCCGCCACGGCAGGCTGAGTCACGGGGGGCCCGGGCCACCTCCCGCACGCTGGCTGCAGCCACCAGCACGGTGCTTGCCAGGTGCTCTCCCCTGCCTTCCCCTGAGGATGGCACGACCGGGAGCCTGGCAAAACCAAAACTGCGATGACCCATCGTGTTGCGAGAGCCCAACACTCGGGAGCGATGCCCTGAAGCCGGGCTGGATGGGCTGAGCCTGCGGAAGGGGTCGGAGCTCGGCTGCCACACCCTGCTGTGCCCCATGGTCCCGGCTGTCCCGGTCCGTGCTCAGGGAACCGCAGCTCAGGGCAGCTGGGGAAGTTCAAAGGGAAGAGGAAAAGCAGCAGTCCCCGCTGTGTGTGAGCGTTTGGGTTTGGATCCCCGCTCCCCGTGTCACAGCCTGAAGTCATTCCGTGCCATTAACGGGTTTTCTCGCTCTGAACTCGCTAATGAGCCTGCGTGGGAAGCAGCAGGGACCGAGGGCCTCCAAACTGGGGCAGTGCAGGGAGCGAGTGGCCCCTAGCAGAGCATAGAGGGGGAGAGACAACTGTCATCCGCCCTTAACTCCCTGCACTGAGTCCTGCTTGCTCCTTGTGCTCCCCAGCCAGCCCCACTGACCCTCAGCACATGCCTGCCACCCCAGCAGCCTCACACTTTCCCGGTGCCTGGAAAGAAGGGTGTCTCATGGTACAGGGTGCCCCACCTTACAGGGTGGCTCAGATTCTGCCACCTCCCTGGTGTAGTTTCCCCCCATCCCACTGTCCCCTTGTCACCCAGGCGGGGAACCAGGACTGCACCCCAGGAGGATGAAGCTGAAACCATGACCCATCCCCAGGGTGGTGAGTCAGGCTGTGCCAGGTGATTTCTGCCGGAAAGCACCTTTCAGCACCATCCCCATTCCTGTCCCTGTTCCTGTCCCTGTGCCTGACCCCATCCCCATCCCACAATGGCGCAGAGGGACCCCACAGGAGGCACTGATAGAGAGGAGGGAGGTAAAATCTCCATGGAGGTGTCGGATGCTTCTGTCCACAGCGCAGCCTTGCAGGAAGCGGAGCAGGAGGATGAGCCAAGCCTGGGGCAGGAACACAGGAGCAGGAGAGCCGAGGTGTGTGAGCCAGCGTCACCAGCCCTGTGCAAACAAACACACGGCACCCAGGGATGGGGGAGAGCCAGGCAGAGGAACGGGGAGGGCCTGGCCCGGAACACCCTCAGCTCTGGGGCTCATGGGCTCGAGGACCCAGGGTGGTGGAGCCATAGCACAGCACGTCTGGGGGCTGGTACGAGGCAGGAGCCGTCCCTAGGGTGTGATGGCAGCCGTGCTGCGCTCCAGCCATTGTCCTGCTGCCCTTCGGGCCCAGGCGGCAGGCAGGGGACAGGGTGCGCTGGCACCAGGGCTCAGGGCCCCCGTTCACACGCTCCTGGCGGGTGGGCAGTGGGTGATGGACGAGGCCTCCACGCCGAGATAATGCCGGCCCTGCCGGCCCGCGGTCGGCATTTATCTCGCGCCAGGGCTGACGTCACCCTCCAAGACCCCGGCCAAGGAGGCCTCACTGCTCTTCCTGGCTTTTCCCAGAGACAAGGGGCTTTGGGCCCCTCGCCCCAGGCTGCGAGCAGGTGGATTTATGACCACAGCCATGCTCCAGCATCCAGGGGACAGGAGAAGCAACGAGACCTTTACAGCTTTAATACACCTTTCTGACAGTGAAGTTTAAATGGCCTCGTAAACCCCCTTGTCACCCACCCCCAGCAGAAGGCAGTTTATTAGGGCTGTAATTTTTCTCCTGGCATTCCATCAGTGTCCTTTTAATCTGCTCTTGGGGGTTTTTTATTTCTGCTTAATACCAGCAGCTGTAAATGCTGTTAGGGATCATCTTGTGCAGGGACCCTCCGGGGGGAGACTGGGCACCGGGGCATGGATGCGATGGAGCTGGAGGCTGGGAGAGCCCAGTTCCAGCTGAGGGGTCAAAGTGGTGAAGAGGAGCCAAATTTTCCTGCTCCAAGCACCCGCCTCCTCTGCAAAGCAGGCCCAGGCAGGAATGCATCCATGATGCAAGGAAAGCCTTTCCAGGGAACCTTGGGATTTCAGCAGCAGAGCTGGCCGGGAGCTAATCCTTTGTGCCAGGCTTTCCATTTTCATCTCATTAACTCCCGCTCTCTGTGCCGCTGCCCTCTCAGTTTTTCTGGCGGGGAGATAAGTCTCCGTGCTCGGTGCGGTGAATCCTCCGCGCCTGCTCGCCCAACGCTCCCGGTTGCGCTGACGCTGGCAGGCAGCTTCCATCCAATTACAGCGGGGTGAAGCTCATTTTAATTGCATAGAGCAACTGGGATTACGCAGACTTTATCTCCTAATTCCCTCTTTATCTCTCAACTTCACACTCACTGCTCGCATTGAAGGCAGGACAGCTTGTGCCGGGGTTTGCAATTTCTGAAGTACCCTTTCCCCCTGCACCAACCCCTTGCCCAGATGGGGTTGGCCCCAAAATGCCCCTAAATGCTGACATTGGAGAACCCTCTGTGTTCTGTGGAGCCACAGCCTCCAGATACCCCCGCAGCACTTGGGGGGTCAAGCCAGGGGGTGGCACCCATTACTCCAGCTGTTTGGGAGGAGAGCTCCTCCTCGAGCCGGTGCCACACATCACAGTCGGTGTCCAGCACCACTGTGAGGCTGCTGCAGAGCTCAGGGGTCCCTGTGAGGGAGGGACAGGTTGCTTGCCACCAAAAATGCACACTGAGGACAGCAAGCATCTCAGCCAGCTCCCTGGGGACTCTTGAGGACCCTTCATCTGCTCTGTGCACTTAACCAGGATGAAAGCTTCTGCAGGGCTCAGGGGGCTTGTTAGTGGAGTCGAAAGATGTTTTTTAATCTCTCCAGGTATGAAGAGCACCCATGGGTCCCTGGCTCCCCCTACAAAGGGCAGCCCCCACCATTCCTCTCTGCAGCAGGAGCAGACAGAATTGTGGTATTCTGCTCTTCCCACCTCTATTTATTCACCCCCTGAGACATCCCTGGGTTCCCCCCAGCCACCCTGGCTTGGGCATCCAGCAACACCCTCTTGGCGTGCGGACATGTCCACCCCGACCCAGAGGGAGCTCTTGAGATAGCGAGATAGCCAGAGGCTGCCCCGGATGGGGCACTTGGCAAGGCTGCCCCGATAACAAGCCAGAGGCTGGTCCCCTCTCCCTGCAACATTTCCCTGCTGGCTTGATGTCTCTTGGCTTCATGAAGCACCAGGTGCCAGGCTCACCCTGCTGCAGGTGGGTAAACTGAGGCAGCAGGGCATGGGTCAGGTGTCTGGCTTAGCAAGCTCTGCATCAGCACAGCTGGGTGTTAATTAGATACCATTAGCACACGCTAATTAATGTAATTCCAATGACCCACAATTCTGGAGCGTGAGAGCTGCTCCTCACCCTGTGCCATTGCTGTGAACAGCTGTGCCCCTGCCACGACTGGTGGCAGCAGGAAGGGGACACGCCGATGCCAGTGCCAGTGTCACGCTACCAACACCCTCCCAGGGCTCCTTCCTGCAGGCTGGCACGCTCCTGGCCCCCTCTCCCCAGGCACTGCCAACACAAGCCAGACCCAGCAGATCGGGTGCTGGCAGAGCACACTAAACCTGTCACTTTTGATGGCAGGAGTGTCCCAAATACCCATCTCCTTGGCGTCCTGTTGGCTGGGCCCCATGGACGGGGGCCGAGCACAGTGGGGGGGCAGGGCTTTGGCGCGGGGGCTGTGGCAAGGAAAGGGTGACTCTTAATCCGGCGGCAGCTGCGGGGCCCAGGCTTGCTTGTTCAAGGGATACGGCAGCTCGGTCAACAATCCCTGGCCCATTTCGGGGGGGATTAGCAGCCCCCCGGGGAGGGAAGGGGCCCACATGAATATGGGGCGGGTGGGAACACAGCCCAGTGGGAACAAAGCCAGACAGGGAGGCAGCAGGGAGCAGGCACCCGCTGTCCCAAGGCGTCCCCAAGGTGGGGGACAGGGGCTCGGGGGCTGTCCCTGTCCCCATCCTACTTTCACACTGCAGAGTGCTGACAGGAGGGAGCTCTGGTTATCATCCCACACCACCCCAGTACGATAACCCTGCGCCAGCGTCCAGCCACCCCCTTGACCTCGTGTCCATCCTCATGTCCCACCATGGCAAGCCCCAGAGGGAGGTGGCACAGGAAGTACTCGAGCCCTGGCATTTGGGAGCTCCTGGCAAACAAGGGCAAGTGTGTAAACTAGCCCTTGTTTGCCACAGGTTGGCCAGCTGGGGATAGTCCAGGCTGGAGGAGGCCACAGGGTAAAAGGTCAGCCAGGAGGGGAGCTGGGCTGTCCAGGGGCCCCCAGTGGTGGTGGTGGGAGCCTCCCACACATCCAGGGGCAGTCTCAGATCACTAAGACACCAGTGGATTCAAACTGGGAGGCTCCAGCTGCTGCCCAAGCAGCAGGTAGGACCCATGAGAGAGGAAGAGGACAGTTTGCCTTGGTGATATCCAGCCCTGTGTTTCCCACATGCTCAGCACCCCTCCGTTCCCTCTACATCCTGCTGTGCCCCGTGCATGGTCCTGCTGTGGGGACCTTTAACCCAGTGTTTGGGGTCACTGATCTGCAAGGTGCCTGGGAGTGGCCCTGTGGCCCTCAGTGTTTCCTGGGACAAGCCCCAGGACCATATGTACCCTGGGCTTACCCCCCTGGGGAGCAGAAGCCCTCTCCAGGGCGCCTCCCTTGGGGACTGAGAGGGTCCCCAGGGTAAGTGCAGGTCCCTTTGATGCCTTAGGTTGGGTCCACAAAGGCAGGCGAGACTGGGGCATGCACGCAGGGAGAGCTCTCCTGGGTGGTGGTACCTGGGGAATAAGCCCCCACCCCTGGGGACATGTGCTGGGTACATGTTTGGGTACATGTACACGTGTAGCTGGGTGCTCCCTGGGGCCCCCCTCACCCCATTCCCCACGGGTGCTGAGCAGGGGCCGCTTTTCTGCTCCGTTAGCCACGGCTGTGCCGGCACATAATGACATGGTAATTGTGAGCGAAGGCCCGGCCACACGCACTGCCCAGCTCGCTGGCCAGCCCTCCCAAACCTGGGGTAGCTGCTGCCCGGGGGGTCCCACCATCTGCCCCCTCACCTGCCGCACTTACCCCAAACTCGGGCTCTCGGGCTCCATCCAGGACTTGCCCCAGTGGCAGTGCACGGGGGAAAGCCCCTGGCACGCTGCGGTCACCTCCTCGCCTGGGAGCTGGGAAACCTGTTCTTCCCCGTGGTGTTTACACGGGTAAGAGGGGTCCTCTGCCGCTGCACATCGCATTTTCTGCTTGGTCACTTCCATCTGTGTCCCCGCATAATGATTTTTTCTGCTACATTAATTTAACACACTGCGGCGAGCCGAGGCGCTGGGACCCCGGGCTGCTTAATTGTGTCAAAGGAAAGGCTCCTGCTCCCGCTTTCATTGGCAGCCAGGGCTGCTGCGGGGTGGGTGTCCCCGCGGGGGGGTGGGAAAGGGTCTCAGGGTGGTCGTAGGGGCTGAAGGGAGGCAGCGGTGCGAGGGTGTAGGGTGTCAGAGGGGTTGGCATCCTGGGGCTGGCAGCAAGTCCTGGCTCAGGTTGTCTGTTGTGGGCTCTGAGGTGAGGGTGAGGGCTCCTGGGGACTCTAAACTTCCCTTCCAAAGAGCCTGGCTCCATGGGATATCTCACATCATCCCTTCAGATGTTGAGCAGGATGGCAGCGGCACATCCTGGTGGCCAATTCTCTGCTTGGGGCCGGCAGTCCCCGCCCGGAGCCGGTGGGAGCCAGAGGGTTAAGTGCTGTTTGTGTTGGCTGAATGAGGCGGGAGCCGAACAAGCCCCCACAAATGGAGGTGAAGGGCTGCCCAGACGGGATGTGACAACCCGATTTCAGGGCTGTCAGCCCCAGCATGGTGGGCATTGAGTGGGGACATTCCTCCCCGACACTCCCTGCTCCCCTGGCTCCAGCACCGAGACACCGACAAAGGCACTGGGCAGCCTCTGCCCACCTCGCCCCACCATCTGGGGTGCCACGGGGTATCCATGGGGCACTGCAGGGCTCCAGGAGCCCCCAGCCAGAGGCGGATGCCGGGAGGCCCCCTCGCCCTCCCCGCTGGCGGCCCCGCCGTAAGTGGCCTTTGGTATTTGCAAACATTGTGGCGAGGGGCTGGGAAGGTCTCGGCCCACCCCAGCGGGCGCCTTTGTGCTGTGCAGACCCCCGGGAGCTCATTTCCATCCCGCCCGGGCGCTCGCCTCGTTCCTTTCAGTGCTGACGGGCCTTGCTCCCTGCTCCACGGCGTGCCCCAGCCCGCAGCAGCAGTGCCAAGCACACAGCTGTGCCCAGCCTGGCACTGTCCCCATCCCGGGGGTTCATGCCCTATCCCGGTGTGCTGAGCTCTTGTGTGTGCCACTACCCCATGCGGTGGCTGTTGAGCTGCTCTGTCCTTGTCCCACGCAGGGTCTGTGTCCGCTCCTGTGGGGGCTGCCACGACCAGAGGGGTGTGTGTGATTCCCACATGCACAGCTGCACCCACTGGTGCTCACCTGCCCACCCAGCTATGTGTACCCACTCTGCCGTTTTCACACCCCCATCCACACCCCCTACTCCCAGGATCCCCCAAATCCCCCAACCCCAGCTGAGCAGGGTGCCTGGGGCTGGCAGGCAGCTCTGTCCAGCCCAGCACAGCCAGACCCCACGGCACAGGGATACCGTGAGCAGCTCTGGGCTCCCCACAGCTCCCGGCATCCTCCCTGCACACCCAGGGTCACCCCATCGCCAGCACAGCCACATCCCCCGCCAGACCCCAGGGAGCCAGCCCGGTGCAGCGGATTCTCCAGCAGCGCCCGTTTGGTGGAACCGGTGTTTTATGGCCCTACTCAACACCTGCGGATCAATGCCAATCCGCATTTTATTTGGGTTTGGAGTCATAAAGGTGAATTGACCCAGCTGCGCCTCTGCAACTGCTCTCCCCTGCTGCCAGGTGCAGGCTGGAAGAGAAGGGCAGGGACAGAGGACCCCGGGACACAGTGCCCATCCCTCGCCGTGCCGGGGAGTGCCCAAGGGAGATGGGGTTGCTCTTTTCTCGTGCTTTTTGCGACTGGAAAATCTCCTCGGGGCCCCCGGCGGTGACCTCTTCCTGGGCGCAGCGCTAAGCCCTTTGTAATGGGATTTTGTGGCAGGACCGGCAAATTAGGGGCGAAGTGAATGTGTTAAGCTGCTGGTTTCTTTCTGGCGATTCCCCCTCCCCAGCCCACGGAGTTCGAACAAAGGCTCTGCTTTTATCTCGGGTCCTTAGAAGTCAGAGCTGTACAGGGCTGTGCTTCCCCCTCCGGAACAGGCAGGCTGGGACAGAGATGGGGACGTGGACCGGCAGAGCTCGGGGCTCTGGCAGGGAAGCATGGGAGGAACATGCTGCAAGCAAGTTGTACCAACACATTGGCTATGGGGATAAATTTAGGGAAGGGGCACAAAAGGACTCAGCTCCAGGTCAGGGAGATTTGGCCCCGAGGGGTCCCTGTGGCCTGGGACCCCTCAGCATCCAAGACAGGGCACAGCAGTGGGAGGGCAGCTAGGGTGGGGAAATGTGGGGGTCTGGCCCAGCATGGAGATGGTCCCCAGGCCACGTTGGGGTCAGCAGCGGTAGGACCCGCCTCTGCTTCAGAGTTAATATTGTTACAGCGCAAAGGCTTCGTTAGCAGCGACAAACAGAAGCCATAAAAACTTGTTAAAATCCCACATCACTGACGGGATTGGCAGCCCGTGTGTCCCCTTTCACTTCTTGTTCACCAGCTCTCCGGGGTCTGTTGCCTTCCCGAGAGACTGCAGGGAGTTCTGTCTGCCCCTTGAAAGAGAAGAATGGGCAAACCCCAGCCTGGGGCATCTCCCCACGCACAGCCATCCCCACCAGGAGCTCTCCTTTCAAGGGTGCCCCACCATCCCTTCCACCCAGGGTGAGGGCTGCTCCCCTGGAACCTGCCCCGCTGCCCTGGGCACCTCTCAGCATCCTCAGGCAGGAATAAAGTACCGTGGGGCTCGATGGGAAGGATGTTGCTTTGATGCCCCAAAAGCCCCCAAATGCAGGCAGGGAGCAGGCAGGGGACAGTGTGCTGCCCCCAGGGCCCCCTGTAAGGGCCTGATTTATTGCTGTCTCTTGAAGGATGCCATTAAGACAGCGTCCAGAGCTGGGAGCACAGCTGCCGGAGCAGATCAGCGCCTGATTAATGTTGGGCAACTTGTTATATTGTCAGATAATTATCCCCAAACTGTATGACTTTTCTGCTAAGTGGCAGCGCTTAATTGCATTTTTAATTACACCGCCATCGCGGGAACCCCTCCGCGGGATGCAGGGATGCTGGGAGCCAGGCAGGAGCAGGGTAGGGGGCCTGGTACCCTTTGCAGAGGGCATGGCAGGGGCATCCCGCTCCCACAGAACCCTCCTGGTGTGAGGCACACAGCTGTGGCATCCTCAAGCCATGAGTGCTCCTGGCAGCGAGGTTTTGGAGTGATCCTTCTCGGTGCTCCCCAAGGTGGGGGGCACAGGGAGTGCAGAAAAAGAGGGAGTGAGGCAGGGTGCCCCCTTTGCACTCCATGAGCTTTGAGGGCTCCCTATCCCCTGCAGCCCCCTGTCCCCATCTGGCTGAGGGCAGCTCAAGGTCTGGCTTCCCCTCACAGGCAGGGACGGGTCAGGGGTCAATACATTTAAAATTCCTCCTCGATCTCAAACTCGGGAGAGCGGCCGGCAGGCAGCGGCTGCACGGGAGCACCCGCCGGCACACCGGGCAGGGAGAACACGCGTGGCTGTGGCTGTGTGTGTGAGTTCATGTGTGTGAGTTCATGTGTGTGAGTTCGTGTGTGTGAGTCCATGTGTGTGAGTTCATGTCTGTGCATTTTTGGGGGGCACAGCGGCCACCCAGGTGTGTGCATGAGTGTGGACATACAGCATGTGGATTTGGGGGTGTGCATGCACACACGAGTGCCCTTGTGTGCACACCCACACGTGCTGATGTGCACATCTGGCCGTGCTGGTGTGCGTGTATCGGTGTACCTGTGCTGCTGTGTGCAGGAGGGCTGTGCACACCTGTGAGCCTGTCTGTGCATGTCTGAGTGCCTGGGGGAGGAGGAGGTGCCTGTGTCTGTCCCTGCTGGCACATCAGTGCCGTGTAGTCCTGTGTGTGTGTGTGTGTGTGCAAAGGTGTGCCTGTGGCTGCACAGGTGGGTGTGCAGCACCCCTGGGCCCCCACCCAGCCCGTTCTGCCATCTGGGGTGGCTGCAGTGGGTCCTGGCTCTGTCCACACCCCCAAGTCATGCTGGACCTCCCAGGGAGACTGCCCAGCTGACCCCGTGGGGGCAGCAGGGACAGGACCCTCGGGGCTTCAGGTGCAGGAGGCACCTGCAGGTAACAGCAGCGCCTCTCCCTCACCCATCCCTCCCTGGGACAGCGATGCTCCCAGTGCTGCAAGGGGCTCAGCCTGGGACCCCCAGCGCTGCTGGACTGCCAGACCCGTCTGCTGTGTCCCCCAGGGCCAGGGGCCAGCTGGGGCTGTTCCTGCCGGGGTACAAGGTGCTGGGCAACCCCCACACCACATCCCTCCTCACCAGCCGGACGCTGGGCAGTGCCGGGAGGAAATCCAGGCGTTATCAGGCAGCCGGCTGCAGCCCTTGCCGTGGCCTCTGGCCCCAAATTTCCTGGCATGGCCATCACAACAGCATTTATCCCGGGCTGTGCCTTCCTCACCAAGGTGGGGTCCAGCCAAGCTTCCCCTCCTCACCTCGGGCCCCCCAGATCCCTGTCAAACCAGTGGAGAGGAAGAAACGTGGATTTTGATGGGGAAGGAGCCAGTCCTAAGCCCTGCCTTGGTGCTCCTCTGTGTCCCCCATTCACATAGGGTACACAGACTGGGGAGAGAATCGGGCTTGGGGGGTAATAAGCCCCCTGAAAGGCATCCTGGCCCCCAGCATCCCCCCTACAAGCCCCTCTTATCTTCATGGCAGCCAGATGGGGTCTCACCAGAGAGAGGCTGAAATTTCCAGGAAAAAATGTAAATAAAGGTCCCTGTCCCGCCTGTCCCCCTTATCTCAGGAATCCGGAGTGTGCTGGGCCTTTCTCCCAGCCATATTTCATCCCAGCCATCCCTGCTGGCTGCAAACCAAAGCAACAATGGTGGGGATGTGTGAGAGACTTAAAGATCACGACTGCCTTAAACATTGTCAAGGCCACAGAATGGAGGGTGGCTGTGTCTCAGGGCCCGCCAGGATCCCAGGACCATGGCAGCCACAATTTCCCACCCCGCAAGGCTGGGGGTTCATAGGATGGTCAGAGAGGTTTGGTACTTCAGATCTCAACACATACTGCCCAGACATGGGGGTTCCAGGATGGGAAAGATTTTGGGTTCCCATTGTCCACCTGGTGTCCCCAAGCAGCAGGGTCGGGCTCGGCAGCTTCCCCTCCCTGCTCCCAGATCAGCTGCTAATGATGTCTCCTGACCCTGCTCCAAAAGAACGTAAATTATTCAGCTTCTCATCAGGGCAATTAAATTAGCTCGTCATTGCAGGCCATGAATATTTCAGGGGGGCAGGAGCTGGGGAGCTGGGGGGGCCAGGGGTGACAGGGCTGGGGCTGAGCCCCAGTCCTTGGCCAGGAGGTGCAGTGAGTGTGTCCATTCTCAGACCACGGGGGACAGAGAGGGTGGGGAGTAGGGGTCGGGGGTCTCCGGGCAGAGGGCTTGAAGTCTGGTGCCCAGATGTCTGGGTCCCATGTGGGCAGTCTGTCCCGCTGCCCTGTCTCTCTGGGTTACTTTCCCTGCTGCTGACAGAGGCCAGGTGACAGCAGCCAACCCCTGCCTCACTCCCAGAGCACCTCCTGCACCCCACATCGCCCCCCCTTTTTCGGGAGGACACCTGGGGGTTGGTGGCACTGCAAGGGGCTGCCTCCACCCTAGAGATCCCAAATCCCCCCTGCCTTCCCCTTGCCCCAGGCTGTGCCAACTCCTGCCCGCTGCCCTCCCCAGAGCCTCCGGGTTCTCCATCAGGATTTCTCTTTCCTTTCTTCCTCGCACTGAACAATTAATAATTTATCCCATAATAAAAGAGGAAACAGTTAATGAGATGAAAACAAGCCAGAAACATCTGCTGGGGCTGCTTTCATCGCCTCCCCGGGCTGCCTGCGCAGGAAGCGGGGGCGGGAGGGGGACGGGGGCGCCGGGGGGGCCACGGCAGCAGGAGGCTGTCCCCGCACCCAGCCTTCCTTGCCACGGCCCCCTCCTCCTCGGGGACCCCCAGGCCAGGCACTCTCTCCCCACTGCACCATCAAAACCTGGCTGAGGGCTGCAGGGCTCAGGTCACGAATGGCACTGGGGGCCCTGCCATGGGGGTGTCACCCTAAAAAGGGCAGTGAAGCCTGTTGGTCTGATGCTGCCCAGTGTCCCCAGAGATGTGCCTGGCTGCTGAAGGGGGGACAGGGTTGTCCCCTCCATTCCCTGTCCCCAGCCCCCATGCCCAGCTGTTGTTCATTACTGGAGATCGGATCTGCAGTGAGCGGGGCTGCCCCCAGGACCTGATACTATCGGGGTAGCAACACAACCCCAAACCCTGCTGGGGTGCCAGGGGGGACACGTGGGGATGGGGCAGGGCACCCTGCCAGCACAGGGGACTGCAGGACTGACCCCATGACTCAGTGCTTTGCTGAGATTTATGGAGTCAAGGAGGAAGATTATTTTGGGACCGCTTATTTCCGAACTGCGGCTTCATGGCATGTGAGGAGAGGTGTGAGGGGACATGGCCGGGATGCAGCGGGGATGCAGGGTGCTGGGGAAAGGGAGGGCAGGGAGAGGGGGCACTGAGAGCAGGAAGGGGACAGGCAGGGAAGGGGAAGGCAGCAATGCCCAGAGGCTGCTGACGTGTGGCCAAGACCCAGACTGGAAGAAAGAGCCAGCCCCAACCATCAGCTTGGTCATGGGAGGGGACTGGGAGGACCCCATAGAGGCACCCTGGGCTGCAGGGATGGGGCTGGGATGGGGGTTTGGGCAGGGGCAGTGGAGTTTGTGCAGGATGCTGCTGCCTGCCTCTGTTTCCAATTTAGCTGATCCTCGCCCCGATCCCTGCAGCTCCCTAATCTGTTTGTCTTCCAAAGCCCTTAAGTTAATTCCAAACTCAGCAAAATCCCACGGCCTTCATCCCAGCCCACCCTCCAGCTCGATGGGTCTGGCAGGGGCATGGCAGGGAGCTGCCAGTGTCCAGCACGGAGCCCCTTCCACCCTGAAGGAGCAGGAACTCGCTCCTGCAGACTCCCAGCCCAGTCTCCAGCAGCCCCTAGGTCCCTCCTGGGGCCGGGCGCTGCTAAGGGCCATCATGGGGACAGGCGGCTGTGATGACAGCTGGGGAGATGGCCTGTCCCTCTGCCAGCCCGGACAGGCACCCGGCCCCACTCTGAGAGGTGCTGCGGAAAAACTGACATCAGCATCAGCCCGGAGGAATTCGGCCTCCCTGGCCCATCCCAGCTGGGACAGGGACAGAGACAGGGGCCTCCGCCATGCACCACAGCAGACTTGAGCAAGGTGAAGTAGGAGGGAGGGTGGTATAAGTGCCCTTCTTTGCTGTACCCCTTCCCGGGGGCCAGGAGCCGCCCAGAGGGTCCGTCAGTATCCCCAGGGTACAGTCACTGACTCTGCTTCCTGTAAGCACAGCCCTCTTCAAGCTCTGGCTGCAGAGAACAGCCAGCTCATGACACTGGCGACACCCCTGTGCCAGGCAGGGACAGTGGCTGGGGCTGAATTCCTCAGGATCTCAGTGAGGAGAAAGAAAGTTCAAATTCCTTCCCTGATGTCTTGGGGCTTCGGGTATGGTTATGGCCTGGTCACCCCTTGGTCCCCTCTGTCCCCCACCCCACAGGATGTGCCTGGTGGCGACAAGGAAGTTGCAGAGAGATGGTGACACCCCCCAGTTGCCTCCATGCTGGAGACCCCGACATCCTGCTCCCCTCCCCCAGTCACGCTCCATCATCTCCTCATTCCCAGCCCGGGTAATTGGTGGCCTGGTGACAGACGGGCTCATTAACAGCTTAATTTCGGCTTCATCTCTTCCTGCCCGACCCCCAGCCCAGGTGGGGACTGGCCCAGCAGGGTGCAGGGATGGGCACCCGGAGGCCACATTGCTGCACCCCGTGGGGGCACCTGCGGAGCTGGTGGGAGAGCAGAGGAGTGCCCAACCGGGCTGGCAGCACTGCCCCGGGCAGCACGTGTGGCCTGGGCTGCCCGACATCGGGGTGCATGGGGGGACCCCCATTCCTCGGCATGGGGACAGTGCCTCCCTGCTCCTTGCCCCACTGGGATGGGCAGGGGTACCAGCATGGCAGGTGCCAGCAGGTGCGGGCCGTTGCCCACCTTGCTGGCCTCACCCTGCCCTTGTTTGCTCCCGTAACGGCGGCGGCCTTCGGCTCCTTTGTGCCGGCGGATAACAGGAACGGCGGCCGCCTCTGAAGCACCGGGCACCCGCCCCGCACCCCAGACTGGGCAGCGGGAAATGGGCATGCCTGGGATATGGGAATGCCAGCAAGGAGTCCAGGCCAGGGCACGGGCAGGGTGCAGGCAGACTGGCAAGCAGTAGGTGTGGGCATGGGGTGCAGGCAGGTTTCTCACCCCCACTGCTCTTCTGCTTCACCTTCGGGTCCATATTGCAGCCTCTGAGCCCATCCCCAGCTCCAGGGCAGTCGCCAAAACCCTCTCCCTGTCCCCCTCCCAGGAAAAGCAGCTGGCAGCAGCCCACGATGGCTGATGTGGGGCCCCCAAAGGCCGCCCCACCGGATGGAGGCCTGGCTGCCTTTCAAAGGCGTTTGTGTTGTATAATTTATCGGCAGGAGATAACAGACAAGCGGCTAACGAAGGAGGGGGCTGCACCCCTGCTCTGGGGAGTCTGGCACCACAGGCACTGCTGCTGCCAGGATTCATCACGCTGGGGGCACACACACCTCCCTGGCCAAGGTGTAGGTCCCATTTTGGTTTGGGAACGCCCCAAGGCAGAGCCAGAGGTGGTCCCACTCTGTGCCCTGCTGTGGAGCTGCTGCCTGCCTTGCACAGAGACCCCAGGGGCTACGGCCCGACCAGAGCAAGGGGAGCCCGGGTCCAGTGTCTGAGGGGCTCTTCACCCCAGGCACACGTGGACTTCCCAGCATGGGGGAAAGGTAGCAGGCGTGGAGGGACACAGGGTAGGGAAGGGCTGGGGCAGCACCTGGCGCCAGATCTGAGGACAGTTTGTTTAATCCCAGATAAGGAGGTGACGCCAGGCACCTGGCTGGCAAACGGGCACTCCCTGGGCAACCGCAACGAAGGCAGTGCTGACCCCCAGCCCCCACCTGCACCAGGACCGTCTGTTCAGCCCCGGCTGCACAGGGCTGCTGTCAGCTGGGTGCATGAGTCCCTCTGGCCACCCACAGTCCTGTGGCACAGCATGGCATGGCATGGCATGGCACATGGCACGGGGTCAGCGAAGCAGCTGGCACACGGCACAGCCAGGGCAGATGGGCATGGAGCACAGGGAAAAGCAGGGTGCCCCATCCTCGCCCCATCCTCTGCCAACCCGGGCCAGATTTACACCAGGGCCAGCAACCCCCGGCCAATCCTGCCCCAAGGGTTGCATGGGCACGGGGCCAAGGAGGGGGCTTAGGGACAAGGACAGTTCTTGGCATCGTGGTCCTGCTACACAGCCAGTGCTCAGGAGGCTCAGGGCTGTGCCAGTCTCCTGCTGCCACCCTGATCCTGTGGCATCTGCAGGGCATCTGGAAATGCACCCCCCTTCCCCATCTGGCCCTGCAGGTGGCTGCGTGCCCGTGACCCTGGCCAGGGCAGGGGCTCAGGTGTGCCCTGTCCCTCAAGGGCAGGGAGGCAGACGGCAGTGCTGGCTGGCAGGGTCGCTGGGCAGCAGCACCCCTGGGGGCTGCCTCGCCGGCTGGTGAGCACAGTCCCAGCTGCCTGCTGGCCTGTACCGAGTGTGCCAGGTCTCAGCAGGGGCAGACAGGCACAGCCAGGTGGGATTAGCCCTTTGTGTCACCTCGCAGTGGCCCTGAGAGCATCCAAGCAGGGGGAACAGCTTTGCCATGGCCCTCCAGCCTGAATCACATCAGGATCCCAGTGGGTACCCCTGAGTACAGGGGGGCTGGCACGTGGACCCGTCCCTGAAAAACAGCCCTGGCCCCCACACCACCCTGTCCCGGCCGGCTGGTGTCCGCCAGGCAGGTCACGTCCCTCCAGGATGGCACTCTGAGGATTCTGGAAAGGGCAACTGGTCATACTGGTGAGCCTGGCTGTGGTAGGTCTCCCTCCGTTCCGGCACACCCTGGGGCTCTCCTGCCATGTTCGGTGTGCTGCTGCCACCCCCTGGCAGCCTGCACAGCCTCGGGTGTCCCCCACTGCCCCTCGCGCAGGGGTGTCCCGGTCCCCTGCACCAGCCCAGTCCTGCACCCCAAAAAGCGGGCACGGGGGACGCAGGATGCCAGGAGCTCTGGGGAAGGGTCCGCCCCTCTCACCTTGCGCCAGAGGGGAGCCTGTCTACGGCCACCACATTCTGGCAGGGAGGAGGCTTCTGCCCCTCCCCGAGCCAGGGTGGACAGAGTGGGGAGGGGGCTGCGGGGCCTGGGGGAGTTCCCCGCCCAGGAGCTGATTAGAAGGAGCCGAGGTTCCGTCCCAGCGCATTAAGACTGTCCCCGCTGAGTGCCACCGCCGCGGGGTGACCCCGCCGTGAACCGCCCACTCTCCCCCGACGAGCCACCAGACCCCTGGCACCGCCACCCCCCTTCACGCCAGTGTCCCCGCTGCGTGTCACCGCACTGCCCCGTTCCGCTGCCTGCGCCTCAGGCATGCGTGAGGATGCGCTGGCACCGTGTCACGGAGGGGACATGCCATGCAGAGGTCACACCTGCGTGTGTCTGGGGACCACAGGGCTCCCGGTGCGGATGCCGGGGCACCTCGGCTCTGGGTGCCATCCCGCATCACGACCTGGAGATGTCTGGCTCCTGAGGACAGCATGGGCTATGTCCCCGCGAAGCCACCTCGCTGCAGGCATAGGGGCCACGCACGGGGAGCGATACCCCATCGATGTCCCCACTCATGACCTCGTGGTCCCTGGGGAGATGGTGGCATGTGACTCACACACAGCGCCGTGCCACCCTCCCTCCCCTGTCCCCATCACACCGGGACACCTGCCGGCTCCACCAGCCTTCTTGGTGCCACACCGGGGCGGGCACACGCTGCCCAAACGAGGCGCAGGGTCCCCACCGCCAAGCCCCTCCTGAGGCAGGCAAGAATTTGTCCAGGCAGGCGGGTGGTGGCATTCGGGGAACGGGCAGGACAGGGCTGAACTCTTGAACCCGCACCGGCAGCTCCCGACCAGATGCCAAGCGCGGAGCACCCCGTGGCGACCGACGTGTGAGCAGCCCCCGGCCGTGCCAGACCCCCCCCGCTCCCCTCACGGTTCATCGGCAGGACACGGGGGACGGTGTCACACGTCCCTTCCCGCCGTGGCTGGCGGGCGAGGAGGAAGAAGCCGGTGGGGGCTGCAGCCCCGAGACCCATCGCTGGCTGAGTCCGCGCAGCTCATCACAGCGATGTCCGGCTGCCATCGGGGGCGCGGGGGGAGCCCCTCTGTCCCATGCGGGGAGGGTGGGACGCGGGCTGCAAGAGCCCCGCGGGACATGCCGGACCCCTCCCGGGACACCCCGGGCCCCTCCCGGGACACCTCAGGACCCCTCCCGGGACACCCCGAACCCCTCCTGGGATATCCCTGTCCCCTCCCGGGACACCCCGAACCCCTCCTGGGATATCCCTGTCCCCTCCCGGGACACCCCGAACCCCTCCTGGGATATCCCTGTCCCCTCCCGGGACACCCCGAACCCCTCCTGGGATATCCCTGTCCCCTCCCGGGACACCCCGAACCCCTCCTGGGATATCCCTGTCCCCTCCCGGGACACCCCGAACCCCTCCTGGGATATCCCTGTCCCCTCCCGGGACACCCCGAACCCCTCNCTGGCCGCTCCGCGTGTTGCCCCCGCTGCCCCGGGGCCTCCCCAGCCCGGCCGCTGTGCCGCCCGCACCTCCGCGGGCCCTGGCTCTGGCATCCATCCCAAAGCCACCGACAGCGGCTCCGGTGCCGGCCTGGGCTGGGGAGATGGCCCTGTCCCCACCCACCCTCGGGGATCTTGTCTGCCCTTGTCCCTGACTGTGCTGCTCCCCGCAGTGTCCCGCCTGCACTGCGAGAGCGAGTCCTTCAAGATGGATCTCATCCTGGACGTGAACATCCAGATCTATCCCGTGGACCTCGGTGAGCCTCGGGCTGCTGGCACAGGGCCGGGCAGCCGCTGTCAGCCCGGGTGGGCGAGCCCGGAGAGGATGGAGCCAGGAACTGCGGTGATCAAGGAATTAGCTGCCTCAGGCTTCTTTGTGCCCCTGTGTGACAGGAGGTTCAGGGCACCCGCAGTGGACTGGTTCGGGGGTCTGGTTCACCTCCCTGTGTGCATCTGGGATCACCTCTGTCCCTTTCCCCACAGGTGCTGTCTGGGGAAGCTGCTTCAGCTGGTGATAACCAGGCTTTAAGGGAGACCTCCTGAAACTAAGTTCTGCAGCTAAATACACTAATTGTGTTGAAAAGAGAATATTACCCTTGATGAAACACAGAAGGGCTGAAGCTGATGCTGTAGGGGGCTCATGTACCTGCCCAGGGTCCAGCCAAGCTCTCTGGGGGGATATAAATGAATGTCTTCTTGTGTCCCCTAAAAACACCAGCAGTGGTGTCCTTGTGGCTCCGCTTTCCTCCATGATGTGGGGAACAAGGAGACACAAGATCCAGTGTCAGTTTTCACGTGTTCCCCACAATCCTGTTGGAGGAGTGGCAGCGGGGACAGAGCTCGTTTAGCACCCCCTGCCAGGGTGGCCCTTTGCCACCACCCTGAATTCTGGCTGTGTGTGCTGCTGCTCTGGTTGTGCTCTGACCTTCTCACTGCTCCTCTGGCCCCATTGCAGGGGACAAATTCCGCCTGGTCATCGCCAGCACCTTGTATGAGGATGGCACCCTGGACGATGGCGAGTACAACCCCACGGATGACCGGCCCTCCAGGTACAGGGCCCAGCGGGGCAGGGAAAAAGGGAAGTGCCGAGGGTGAACGTTTCAGGTTGGACACTAAGGGGAATTTCTTCATGGAGGGGTGGTTAAACATTGGAATGGCTGCCCAGGAGGATGGTGGAGTCATTGTTTAAAGAAAGGCTGGATGTGGCACTCGTGCCGTGGTCTAGCTGACCAAGGTAGTGTTCAGCCAAAGGTTGGATGTGATGACCTGAGAGGTCTTTTCCAGCCTAACTAACTCTGTAACTGGGAGGTACCTTCTCCCAGAGGACACTGAGCTGGGGGAGCAGCCAGGTTTGAGTCCCTGCTGACCTCAGGCTGTGCTGTTGCAGGGCAGACCAGTTTGAGTACGTGATGTACGGCAAGGTGTACCGGATCGAAGGGGACGAGACCTCCACGGAGGCGGCCACGCGCCTGTGAGTGCCTGTCCAGAGTGGGGCACACAGCGCTCTGGGGTGGGCTGGGAGCGCTGGGATGTCGGCCTAGCTCTCCCGTGGGATTCCCTGCTCTCACTGCTGCTCTCCTCCCTCTCAGCTCGGCCTATGTGTCCTACGGGGGGCTGCTGATGCGGCTGCAGGGAGACGCAAACAACCTGCATGGCTTTGAGGTGGACTCTCGTGTTTACCTGCTGATGAAGAAGCTGGCCTTCTAGCACACCTCCATGGGCTGCCCCACAGACATCCAGCTGAGCTCAGAGAGCCCACATCCTGCTCCAGCCTCTTCAGTGCTGGGGAGGTGGGAGTAGTCCCCCTCCTCATCCCAGTGTCTTCTGACTCCTGCTGGGATCCACATCTCTGTTTGGGAGGAGAGAGGTGCCTGACACCTGAGTGGACACCATGCTGGGTGCTCTGGTCTTGCCTGATGGCATCTCCTCACCTTTGCCTGTGCTCAACAGCCCTGGGTCTGGCCAGGAGCAACGGACTGGGACAGCTGCCTGCCTGCCTCTGGGGACCATTCCCTCAGAAGCCACCCTGAGGCAGGCTGCCTTGCTTTTGATTAAACTGGGATGTTTTGTACACCTGGCTCTGCTTGCTGAGGGATGAGGCTGGCAGGGAGTGGATACATCTGCACGGGGGCAAAAGGGGAACCCAGCCACTCCCCAAAGGATGGGGAGTGCAAGCCTGCAGCAGGTGGGTACAGAGAGGAGGAGTGGCAGCTCAGGCCCAGTGCGGGGCTGTGCCAGGGGATCCTGCAGCACTGGTGGCTGCCACAGGTGGGAGCGGGCACTGGGCAGAACTGGGAGCATGTCCCAGAGGAGCTGGCTTCTGCCCTGGGTCCAGGCACAAGGACACACACAGCTCTTTAGAAAAATAGCTCTTTAATCAAAAAGCATTCACAGTAGAGGTGCCTGCCCAGCTGGGAGCAGGGCCTGTGCCTGCTGGCACATTAGTGTCACTGTTTGCCTCCATGCGCTGCACGGTTAAGAAGACTTGAGGAACAGGTGCCAACCCTTTCTCTGCGGGCATCTTCCTGGGCACCCAGAGCACAGTTAGTGTCCTGCAGGATTGCTCCAGCGTCGCTTTGGGGTTGAACCCTGTGTGAAGCCTCACTGGGCCCCGCATGGAGGATCTCTGCTGTCCCCCTGTCCTTGCTTGCACAAGACCTTGGCCAGGTCGTAGAAGAAGAAGCGCAGCTTGCCCTGCACCAGCTGCCGGTAGGTGAGGAAAATGCTGGTGATGTGGGTCTGCTCCATGGAGTGTGGGGAGCAGCTGGGTTCCCAGTGTCCTGCCTGAGAGTGGGACAGAGGGGTGACAGACACCATTGCACCCGACCCAGCCCAGCTGGCACCTGTGCCGGGGTGCTCTGGCTCATGTGGGGAGGTCTCACCTCCCAGCTGAAGGTCTGCAGGAGCAGGAAGAAGGAGTTGGCGTGTCGGTAGAGCTGGCTCAGCTGCCTGGCCCCGCAGTCGTCGCTCACCTGGCCCTGGGCCCCTGCTGCAGCGCCCACCAGCAGGGCCAGGTCACACAGGATCTCCCGCCGCTTGGTCTCATTCTGGGGGAGCAGACAGTGACCCCCAGGGCCTCGTTGCTTTCTGTGCTCACCTTAGGTCTGGATGGGGTCCTCTACCCTCCCTGTGCCACCAGATATGCCTACAAGCATCTTGTTCAGCATTTCTGGTGCTTCTGCCAACCCAAGGTTCCTTCTCCAGTCCTGTTAGCACACCAGTGCCAGCACCCTCCTCCCAGCCCCTCTCACCGATTTGGATTTCCACTGTTGGAAAGTGAAGTCCACCAAGGGCAGCACTGCAGGGCACCTGAGTGCAGGCGGTGCCTGGCACTGGCCCTAGTGAGGAGAGATTTCAAGGTGAGGTGCCAGGAACTGTGCATGTGCCTGGTTTTGGGTTTTGTGGGGGACTGTATCCTCACCATTCTCTTTTCCATGTCCTTGGCCTCCACGATGTACTTCTGGATAAGCCTGTTGTCACAGACTAGCCGTGTTGGGCTGGCACGGTCCTCTTTGACGTGCAGGAGGAAAGATGTGAGGAGGAGCAGTCCTGGAGGAGATGGGGTTGCCCTGTGCACTGTGCCAGCCTCCCTGGGCAATGCCGGCCCACAGCCACTG
>WEZZ01022089.1:99194-111992 GCA_013400585.1 Chloropsis cyanopogon | reverse complement strand
TCCGGGGCTGCGGCAGGGGGGTGCCCGCGGCCCGGAGGTGACGGGGGACGGCGGTGGGTGGCGGTGGGGTCTCCGCAGGCTGCGCCTTCGGGGGGCACTTCTATGCTCTGGAGGAGACGTGGCACCCGGACCTGGGGGAGCCCTTCGGGGTGATGCGCTGCGTTATCTGTCACTGCGAGCCGGTGAGTGCCCCCACACACCCCTTTCCCTGGGAGACCCCCCAGGACCCGGGATTGCTGGGGAGGGGACTGGCAAGGAGGGAGTTGGACCCCTCTGTTCAATACACTCCTTTCATTCCCATGGAAGAGGGAAGCGGGATCCCTTCAGCCAGCCGGACACCTGGATGTCCTCCCCCGCGGCAGTGGGGAGGAGAAGGGGGGTTTAAAGGATCAGGCTTCATTCTTCTTCCCCCTCCTCGGGGATGGCCTCCGGGCCCCTTCCTCCCTCCCTCCGAGCAGCTCCCCGAGGCCGGGGCTGGCGGGGCCACGCACAGCTGGTCAGGAGGCTGGGGGCTGCGGGGAGGGGGCCCTGCTTTGGCTGCCGTACAGGCATCTGGGGACTGTGCAAGGTGTCCAGGGCTCCAGATGGAAAAAGATGGGGGAAGCCATGCTGTGCTGGGAGGGCATGACTTGGCACACCTAGAAATGGCCTGGCACACCTTGGCACGGCTCTCCTGGGGTCTTCTTGGCCCCCCACAGCAGAGGAACCACCGGGGGAAGCCTGTGGGGAAAGTGAACTGCAAGAACATGAAGCAGGACTGCCCCGTGCCTGCCTGTCCCCGGGCCACGCTGCTGCCTGGACACTGCTGCCACACCTGCCCCAAAGGTGAGGAGGGTGGGTGCTTCTCTGCAGGGAGCCACCACCAGTCCCCCAGGATCCCCCACCGGCTTGGGAAAGGGGGCACTGCACACCCCCTGAAAAGGGCTGGTCAATTTGTCATGAAGTCGCCAGTGCCCATGATACGGTGGGCAGGGGAAAGCCCCGATGGGAACAGCCTGAAAGGGTGCAGAGAAGGCACACAGGGCTCCGTGCCCTGCCTGTCCATGTGCCTGTGCACAGCGTGCCCCAGCTAGGAGCCCCGTAGTGATTCATCTGGTCTGTCTCAAAAGGGGCGATTCATTATTGCCCCCCACCCCAAGCTCTTGGGCACAAGCAGCCTGGCGTGATGGTCTCCTCCTGTGTCCACCCCATGCCAACCTTTCCAGGCCCCCCAGAGAAGAGCCCTGCACTCCGCTTTGACACCTTCGAGTACTTCCAGGACAAGGAGGATGACTTGGAGAAGCCCTACAATGACCGCTCCTACCTCAGCTCTGAGGGCCTGGCTCGCGATGACGCCCGCACAGGTGAGCCACCCACCCAGAGAGCAGCAGTGTGGGGCTGCCCCCATGCTCCCCCTCCTCAGCAGCATCTCCTCCCCAGAGTTTGTGGCCTTGCTGACGAGTGGCCCAGAGCCGTGGCACCCCACATCCAGCGCCGTGGCCAAGGCTCGCTTCACCCTGCTGCGCTCCTCCCTGCTCTTCTCCATCAGCTACGAGCGGTGAGTCCTGCCCCCTGTCCAGCCTGGCACAGCAGGCAGCTCTCTGGAAAAGGGGGGATGCATCAGCGCTTGTGCCTCAGTTTCCTTTCTGGTATCCCCCCATGGTGCCACAGCCTCGCACTGACCAAGTGAGAGATTTGCAGAAGGGGGGGCAATGTGCTGGGCTCCAGCCTAGGTCAGCAGCCAGAATTTCGGCACACCCACGGTGTCGGCCCAGCCTCACCCATTTGCCTCCAGATCTGGACTGGAAACAAATGGGAACAGTTCCAGGGCTCCCGTGGGTGCAGCTGGCAGAACTGCTGTGCCACCCTGCAGGCTCTGCCGGTGGGCAGTGCCTCGGCAGTCCTGCCAGGGTTCCCTATCCTCGCCGTGCCCTCCCCGGATGCCCGCCAGCGGCAGAGCCTCTCCTCTCCCTCCCTCCTTCCCGCTCCAGTTTCTTCTGCTCTTCCTCGCTTCCAGGCCCCTTTGCATAGTAAAGTGGTGACTAATTTCCAGCTCTGACAGGGGGAGCCAAGCGGAGCCGAAAATGCTCCTTATTTACAGCCTGAACACTCAGCTCCCAGCGGGTCCTGCCATGGTGCCTTTCCCGGCAGAGACCCTCTTCCTGCTTTGTGCCGGTTAGACACCGCTCCAGGATAGGGGAGCCCAGAGAATCCATGCCAAGCTGGCATTTGGCAGGACAGCAGTGTCGGGCTAGTCCTGGAACGGGCAGGCAGAGCCTAGCACTTGGCATCCCAGGAAACTTCTTCCTTCTCCTGCCCACCCCAAACCCGCAGTGACCCCGTATGCCCTCCCGACACACACCTGATGCTGAGTGAGGGCGGTGCCGGGGGAGGGGAAGGGCAGGTACGTGGCCCTTGCTCACCCCCGGGACGCTCGCAGGCTGGGGCGGCCGAGCCGGGTGCGTTTCAGTGACCCCGAGGGTAACGTGCTGTTTGAACACCCCGTGCAGAAGAGCGCTGCCCCCGAGGACGGCATGGTGAGAGGGGCTGGGAGGGCAGGGGCACGGTGCCCCTTCCGAGCCCTGCCGGGCGTGCCGTGCCCCCCAGCCACCGCCCAGCCCTTCCATCCGTCACCCACAGCTCTGTGGAATGTGGAGGACGGTGTCCAAAGCCAACGTCCAGCTGCTGCGGGGGGAACAGCTCCGTGTGTCCCTCATCACCCGGGCACAGCCCTCCGGAGAGGTCCATGGGCACATCCTCAAGCACCGGGCACTCTTTGCAGGTAAGTCCAGCTCCTGCATGCGCTCCCAGTGGGTGCCCACCAGAATGTCCCTCATGCCCCTGTCCCTGCACAGAGACATTTGGTGCCATCCTGACCTCGCTGGACCCCTTGCACTTGGGCGCTGGGGGCATGGCCATGCTGACACTGAGCGACACAGAGAACAACCTGCACTTCATCCTCATGGCCCGGGGACTGCTGGAGCCTGGAGCAAGGGGTGAGGGCAGGCAGGGAAGGGGAGGGAGGCACTGCCCAGAGGGGGCTGCATAGACCTGAAGGAGTGCATGGCATGTCTGCAGCTCAGGATGCATGGGTCAGCATCTGTGGGGTCAGGATGGGTGGCTAGGCTGGGTGTGGGGCTCAGGGTGGGTATAGGGGCTGTGTGTGGGGTGGGGGGTGAGGTGTGCATACATCGTATGTTGTGTGATTTGGAGTGTGCATGGTGGGGAGGGGATGGTGTGCACCTATGGGGGGAGCAGGGGTGCTGCACAGCATGTGGGGTGTGAGGGTCATTGTGCAAGAAGGATAGGTTTGTGATGGGGGTTTGCAAGGACTTAGGGCGTGCTGGAGGGAATGGTGAGGGCCCAGGCACACAGGGGCAGGCAACTGGCAAGAAAGTGCAGGGGTTTGGAGGCAGTAGGCACAGAGGTGTGGGTTTGAAAGTGGTTGCAGAACCCTGGTCCAGTGAGTCCACTCCCCTCTGCCATGTCCAGAATCCCCACGGGTCCCGCTGAGGGTCCGCATCCAGCACCAGGACCAGACACTGCGGGAGGTGCACGCCAACATCACCGTGGAGGTAAAGCGTTTCCTTCCCCCACATGCCCTGGCAGCCACGGTGCCCAGAGCACCAGGGCTGATCCATGGCACTCTACCCCCGCCTGCCAGGACCCCGACTTTGCGGAGGTGCTGAGTGATCTGTCTGCCCAGGAGCTGCAGTGGCTGGTGCAGGGGCAGCTCCGCATCGTGGCTGAGACGGAAGGCCGGCACGCACGCCAGCTGGCTGGCACCATCACCACCCGCCGCAGCTGTGACAGTGAGCGCAGGGCAGGCACGCTGGGGTGCAGGGGGATTGCTGTGCTCACCCCTGTGCCAATCTCACCCACCCTTGTGCCTCTCTCCCCGGGCTGAAGCCATCCAAAGTGTGCTCTGTGGAGCGGATGCTTTGCTGCCGACCAAGACCGGGGCTGTGGGCTCAGCCAAGCTGGCACTCCATGAGAATGGCACCCTGGAGTACCAGGTAAGTGGTGGGCACCCATTTCCCTCTCGAGGGTCCCAGGTGTATCTGCGACCTTGGCACCCCACCCACAGGTGCAGGTGGTGGGCACTGCCAGCGAGGTGGTGGGCATCACACTGGAGACCAAACCCCGACGGAAGAGCAAGAGGAACGTCCTGTTTGACATGACACCCAGCTACAAGGATGGGCTGGTGAGCACTGGCTGATGCTGGGAGGGATGGCATGGGGACTTTGGGTGAGTCCCTGCCCCAACCTGCTTGGTCTCCCACTGGTGGCAGGCCTGGGGCGCCTGGCAGAGCCCCAGCGCCCGCGATGCCCACATGCTTCTACAAAATGAGCTCTTCCTCAACGTGGCCACCAAAGACTGGGCAGAGGGTGAGCTGCGGGGCCAAATCATCTCCCTGCCCTACAGCGGGCTGCTCGCCCGCTACACAGGTACCAGGGACACGTGGGGTGGTACTGGGGGGCCCTGGGGCAGCCCTCCCACACACCACCCATACCCTCCCACGGTCCCTGTCTGTGCACAGAGATGCCCGTGGCGCTGGCAGGGCAGCTGGTGTCCCCCCCGGTGCACAGCGGCGCTGGGGGGCATGCCTGGCTCTCGCTGGATGAGCACTGCCACCTGCACTACGAGATCTCAGTGGCGGGGCTGGGACGCCCAAGCGATGGCACTGTCAGTGCCCACATCCACGGGGTGGCTGAGCTGGGGGAGATGGGCACCCGCCCCCACCAGCACAAGCGCCTGCTCAAGGGCTTCTACAGCACTGAGGTGAGGTGGGCACCTGGTCAGGGACCACACAGCAGGGGCTGGGCCAGACCTTATCCCCACCCTGGTGCCCCTCTCGCCACGGCAGGCTCAGGGGGTGGTGAAGGACCTGGATGCCGACCTGCTGCAGCACCTGGCCCAGGGCACTGCTTTCCTGCAAGTCAGCACCAAAGCACACCCCAACGGGGAGATGCGGGGACGGGTAGGTCCTCATGGGGCAGGGCACCCCTACCCACCCCCAGTGCTGCCTGCGCCGGGTGGCACTGCCTGGGGCAGGGTGCAGGGCACAGGATCACTCTGGTCCCAGTGGTGCAGCCTGATGTGTTTCGTGGTCGTGGGTGGTTCCTTCACCAGCCCTGACCATGGAGGGCAGCCAGGCATCGGCATGGGAAGTGACTTCCTGCTCATTGCTCCCTCCAGGTGCACATTCCCAACCAGTGCCGTGCAGGAGGGACCCGCCTGGTCCCGGGGGAGTCCCTGGGGCAGGCTGAGCTCTCTGAGAGCACCAAGACCAGGGACCTGGAGCAGCTGAAGAAGGACCCCAACTCCTGCTTCTTTGAGGGTCAGCACCGGGCACATGGCACTCGCTGGGCACCTGACTATGACAAGAAGTGCTCCATCTGCAGCTGCCAGGTACGAGCTGGGGGCTTTGCTGAAGGGGCAGCAGCCATCAGTAACGCCCCTCTGTAATGAGCCCCATCTCTGCTGTCCCCAGAAGCGCACAGTGATCTGTGACCCCATCTTGTGCCAGCCCCTCAACTGTACCCACCAGGTGCACCCCGAAGAGCTCTGCTGCCCCATCTGTGAAGGTACCTGGGGGTGGGCCGGGGGGCTCCTTGTGAAAACAAGGTGGGGGTCCCTTTCGGAGACTTTGCTGCTGGCACCGTGTGCACCCCCTCATGGCCTTCCTCTTCCTTGTAGAGAAGAAGACAGAGCAGGAAGAGCAGAAGCTGGAGCGGGCACGGGACAGTAGCGAGGGTGAGTCCTTGTGGGCATGGGCTGAGCGGGCAGCTCTGCAAAGGCTGAGTCACGAGGGCTGTGACTTCCTCTTCTTCTTCTTCCTCTCCCAGGCTGCTACTTTGATGGTGACAAGACATGGCGAGGCTCTGGCACTCGCTGGCACCCTGTCGTGCCCCCATTTGGCCTCATCAAATGTGCCATTTGTACCTGCAAGGTGGGTGTGGGTTCCAGACTTGCCCCCCAACCTGGTCTGGCACCTATGGGTGCTCCCAGTTCCCAGACACTGCAGCTGAGGTTCAAACCAGGGCATGGGGAGCTGACTGCCCCATGCCTCCTGTGAGCCCTGTGCCCTCCCTGCAGGGCACCACAGGTGAAGTGCACTGCGAGAAGGTGCAGTGCCCACGGCTCACCTGTGCCAACCCTGTACGTGCCAGCCCCTCTGACTGCTGCAAGCAGTGCCCAGGTACCTGCACCCCTCTCCTGCCCTCCATTCTCCCTGCATAGCTCCCGTGTGCCCCCATTGGCAATGCCACAGGCTGGCTGCCAGTGCATCCTCGCAGTGCCCTTTCCTGCAGCCCCAGAGAAGAGTGTCCCGGAGCTGGCTGACTCCATGCAGGCAGATGCACCGCGGGCGTGCCGCTTCGGGCGCCGCTGGTACCTCAACAATGAGAGCTGGCACCCGTCTGTGCCCCCCTTTGGAGAAATGAAGTGTATCCTGTGCTGGTGTGTGGTGAGTGCGCCAGCCTAGGGCAGCACCAGGGAAAGGGAAGGCGCCACCGTGCCAGTCCCCAGGGCTTTGGGAAGGGGTGGGAGAGCAGCACCTCGGACACCCACTGCACACTGAGGAGCTGCTGTCCCCCCACCCTGGTGCTCAGCCCCTCTTTCTCCTCCCCAGTCGGGGGAGACACACTGCCAGCGCCAGGAGTGTCCCCCATCCGCCTGCGCTAGCCCTGCCACGAGGGACAACCCCTGCTGTGCCAAGTGCCGTGGTGAGTGCAGCGCTCACACACGGGCACCACTGCCCAAACACTCCGTGGCAGCCCCTGCACCTCCCAGTCTCCTTGGTGCTGAGCCAGGGCTGGCACAACCACTCCAAGTGCCCTCCTGGCACCCCTTGTGCCCTCTCAGCCCCACTTTCCCCCCCCAGCCCTTGATGCCCCCTCAGACGCACGGGAGAAGGTCCACGATGCCAAGGTGGAGTCACGGAGCCACTGAGCAGTGCCTGCTGCCCGGAGCGGGGTGAGCACACAGCGGCGCTGGGTGCCAAGGGGGGCCCCACTGCTCATTGCCCCTGCCCGTGCAGGGCGGGGGGCACAGAGGAGCGCAGTGGGGTGCACATGGCCTGGCCCCAGCCCGGGCACCCCATCTCAGCACGACTGCAATGCCAGGACTGCCTTACCCACTCGTGCCTGGGTGTGGCCAGGCTCATGGAGGCTGGGGCACCGCTGCCCTGCCTCTCCGAGCCCCCAGAGCGGGGCCATCGTGCCCGTGTTGTACATAGTGTAAAGTCCTTCTGGCCCCTGTTTACTGCACCCACCCTGTCTCGGCCGGGTTTCTCACATAATTTATGGTGCCAGTGGATGGAGGTCAAGATGTATTTATTAAAACCAGAGCTATTGCCCACCTGGTTCCTGTCTCTTCCTAGCAGCAGCAGGCACAGGGCTGTGCCCCTGCATCCCAAGGGGAACTTGCAGGCCGTGGCATTGCTGGGGTCGGGGATGTATATTTGGGGATATGGGGTGTGAAAGCCAATGCCAGGATGAGGACACCCCTATGAGCTGTGGGGTGGCACTGGAGAACACCAGAGCAGTGCACGGTGCCCACAGCTGGAGCCACGATGCCAACCTCTGCCCACGGTGGAGGTGCCAGCACAGTGCTTGGCAATGGTGCCTGCTGGCACAGGGACAGCAGGACTCTGTTCACACCTCCACAGTGGCAAAAAGAGCCCAGCCTGGGGCTCCAGTCCAGCTGCCACCCACGGAGGCCCTTGTCCTGCAGCACCCATAACCAGCCAGGTGCCCAGGGCTGGGCACAGACACCCACGGCTGTGCAGGGCAGACCCCTGTTCGTGCGCTGGGGCAGCACAACCCCAGTGACCCCAGTACAGCTGCACTGGACCAAGGCCTCGTGGGGCTCATGGGAGACCCAACACTGCCACCTGCCCTTTGATCCCTAACATGGAGTACTGAGGGATCCCTGGGCCCATTTGTACTGTGCTGGTGTACACTGGGATGACTGGCACAGTCAGAGCTATACTGGGCTGTACTGGAACAGTGCCAGAGCCATAGGGAAAGTAACACTGGGCTCTACTGGGATGGCAGCAAGGCATGGTGGAACAACCACAACACTGCAGTGGGACAGTGTTAGCCTAGACTGGGGCTGCTCCCAAGGTGACACCAGGCTAGACTGGAGTAGTGTTAGAGCAATAAAGGATGGCACTGAGGCACACTGGGCTGGGACAGAGCCCTGCATGCTAAGCTGGGTGTCCGGCCCTGCAGGCACCCACAGCCACGCAGGCACCTGTGCCAGCATCACCTGTAGTGGCCTTGCAGTGTGCTGGGGGCCCACAGCCAGGCACGCTGGTGGCAGTGGGCAGAGCACGTGTCCTGGCACAGGGCTTCCCCTCCGGATGAACATCCCTGCTGCCGTGGGGCAGTGCCAGCAGCTGACGAGCGAGGAGGGAGCTCCGTGCCTGGGGATACAATGAGCGGGCAACCCATTCTGTCACCTCCCTGCCTCAAACTGGTTCATGTCGGGCAATGAACCCTCCCAGACTGGCACAGGAGACACCCCAGCGCCCAGCCCAGCCATCGTCACCCACTTTTGAGGGTGCTGACGTCAAACCAGAGGGTGGCACCTGGGCAGTGAGGACTAGCCCGTTCCCAATCCCGCAGCATCAGCCCAGTAGCCACAGCTCTGGCTTTCCCTGCACCCAGCTCCTGCCACAAAGGTGCCATCCTGTGCCCTGGGGAGGAGGGTGAGCGTGGCCCTGCCAGCTGCCTCGGTTGCCCCTGAGCCCGTGGCAGTGGTGAGGCAGAGGTCCCGGCAGCCAGTCTGCCATGCCGGAGCGCCTTCCCCAAGGATTGCCGGTGCCAAGGTCTACCCGTGTGCCTCTCTGGAGAGGACTGAGCCTCTGCTGCCCTGCGAGTTCAGCAGCGAAGAGTGGAGCCCGCCTCTCTGCCTGCGGGCTGGCAGTGCCGGGACGCTGAGCAGCACCACGGTAAGGATGAGCTCCCCGGCAGCTTTGCTTTGGTGAAGTCCCCGCAGTGCCAAGGAGCCCTGCCCTCCGTGGGCACTGACAGGTGTCCCCGTGCCCTTCATGACAAGACAGACCGCAGGCGCTCTGCCCCCACCAATCTGTCCCCCAGCCAGCCGTGGCCATGAGCCTGGAGGTGACCGTCTGCAGAGCCCCAGCACGGTCGCCCCACGTCTCACCAGGGGGAACCCACTGGGAAGCAGCGCCCAGCCCCACACCAGCCCCTTGTACCCGTGGGAAGAGGGAGCGAGGTGCCCCGGGGAAAGCTGGCCCGTGGTCACGTCACCCACGGCAGCTTTTACCCTCACCTGCACCCTCCGCTTGCCCAGGGGTGCCATCCTGGGCAAAGGCCGCGGTGGATGGGGTCTCGCCATAGGACAGAGTTTCCGGCCGGGACCCTCTCGACCCAGCCGGGCACTGGNNCCGGCAGCGGTACCGGCACCGGGACGGCGCGGAGCGGAGCGGAGCGGCGGCAGCGGCGGCACCATGGCCTCCGAGAGCGAGGCGCAGCGGGCGCTGCAATATGAGCAGACCCTGGTGAGTACCGGGGGCACCGGGCGGGCACCGGACACCGGTGTGGCACAGGACGCGACGCGGCGTGATGGAACACCCGGGGGTTTGGGGGGTCTGGGGGTGCCGCCCTGCTCAGAGCGGCAGAACTCTGCGGTGCCCTGTTCGGGGTGCTGTCTCCTGTTTGAGTTGTCACCCCCAGCCCCCCTCCGGCTGTGGAGGAGCCTAGCTGAGCCCCCACCCCCAGGGCAGGACTTCTGCACACACCTCACCGCCCCCTGGCAGCACCCTCCATCACTGGGAAGGGATGCCCACCCTGTGGGGGCTCCCAGAGGCGCCAGCCGGGCACGCTTCTCTCCCCCGCGCTGCGTGTCCCCAGCCCTCTGCCCCCAAGATAAGGTATCTCCCCTGCCTGCAACCTTAGCCCCATGTTTACAACTCCTTTTCCTCAGAGGCCTCCCCACTGGCACCAGGGTGTCCCGTTGTCCTGGGGTGTCCTCCTTCCCCGCTGTTTCCTCAGTCTCTCCACTGCTCTCCGCTGCCCACGGCCCTCAAACATCACGGGCAAAGGTTCTTTTCCCCGGCCTCTGCTTGGGACGGTGCCCAAGGCGGACGGTACTTTGCCCTGGCAAAGGCGTTCGGACAGGCAGGGCCAGGGAGGTGTGCAGGGAAGCAGGGACTTCGCGGCCACAGAGATGTCGTGCCCGCGGCTGCCCGAGAGAGCCTGAGCCGGTTGCCGTGTGCGAGCCGGGCCCTGCTGAGCCTTACCCACCCAGCATGGGCGCAGGGGCAGCGTCAGGGCACTGCTGCTCTGTATTCCCTCGGCATCGCCTTTCCCAGCACCCAAACCCTTCTTCTGGCGGTGCCCCTCAGTGCTCGCCCCAAGCTGCCCTCGCCGCCGCTGTCAGGTGCCTACAGGACATCAGCTGGCCGCGGGAGCCCCGGCTGTGCCGTCATCTCCACGACCTTGCTGACCCCACGGTCCTTCCCGGCAGCGCTGAGTCAGGGAGCAGTCGGGGGCAGGAACAGGGGCGAGTGGTGGCGGTGCCTCTCCCTGCCGCCAGCTCCGGACGGCCCCCCCGGGCGCCCTGGTCACGGTGGGTGAGCAGAGAGGCCATCCCAGCCGGGCACCGCGGGGCGGAGGAGCCCGCGGGCAGCGCCTGGGGAGAGGCACGCTGGGCTGGCATCGGGGCAGCCGTGCTTGGCACCAGCAGACTTTGCCCTCCTTCTCTTTGGGCAGGGTGGCACCCGTGCCCTGGGTGCTCCGTGGTGCCCAACCCCGTGGCCTCACTGAGGCTCACTGGAGCGCCTGGGGCTCGTGGGTGAGGCTGGGTGTGGGCTGCTGTCCCACAGCCTCACACCTGCACTTGGGGAGCTGCCTGGGCACGTGCTGCCAGAGGAGGGGCCAGCCCTCCCCGGTGCATCTGAGGCACCACCAGCTCCTGCCAGCACCTGTCGGGAGGGTCAGGGTCCAGCTGGAGCCTGGCATGGGCTGGTCTGAGCTGGACAGCCTTGGGACAGCTCTTGCTGTGCCCACAGCCAGGCCGCAGGGTTGTGCCCAGCTGTGTCCAAAGGCCTGTGTCCCTACCCGTGCCCTTCTCCTCCCCAGATTTCACCAGCCCTGGGATGCCATGGGTCTTGGGCCCCAGATCTAAAGATCTCTCCATGTGTCCCACCCTGGGGTCCCCATGCTGGACAGGTCTCCATGGGAATCCCTGGCATGCCGAGGGTACTGGGGTGCACATCAGCCCCAGTGTGCCCCACACGCCAGGCTGTCATGGCAGGGAGCAATGGGCCCCATGGGGGGGATTAAGCTCGACAAACTGCCCTTGTTCATTGCAGAGCTGCTCAGGGCGATTAGAGCCTGGCTAAGACGGGCAGCGTGACACACACCCCGTGGCCTCTGCCTGCCCACTGCCAGCCCAGAGGGCTCCCCAGCCCCTTGCCTTTAAACATCTCCCCTAGGGGAAATTTGGGGAGGAAGACTGGCTGGCACTGGCCATGAGGAGGTGGGCACCACTGCCAAGCCAGCTCAGTGCTGTGGGACAGGCTGGCACGGGGACGCAGCAGTACCAGATGCCAGCGCCCGCCCCAGGCGCAGCATCGCCCAGGCACAGCGGGCACCGCGGGCTGGCAGTGCCCAAGGGGCTGTGGCACAGCCGGTGCCCGCAGCGCAGGAGCTCAGGACCAACACAGCGGCCTTGGCCCGTGCCCGTGTCCCCGAGTGCCCCCTGCCAGCCCCCCCTGTGCCCGCTCCCTGCCCGCCCGGCACTGTGATTGTTCAGCTGCTTCACGGCAGAGGCCGGAGTCCCGGGGCTGTTTGTGTTTCAAAAGGCCTTTGTGGAAAAATAACCCAAGCGGAGGAGGAGGAGGAGGAGGAAGGAGAGAGCCCACCACTGGCCTTCACAGCCATGCCAGGGCTGTGGGCACAGTAGCTGTGGCTCCTCAGCACTGGGCACCCATGGGGGTCCCATGTCCTGCCTGTGGGGCTGTGGCGTGGGGCAGAGGGGTGGCATGGGATGGCACAGGGTGGCAGGTGGCAGCGGGGTGCCACGGCCCCTTTGCTTGCATCCCTGTGGTTACAGGTGGGGTGGGTTCCAAAGTGAGGCAGAGGGGGAGCAAATCCCACCACCCTCAGCCAGGCTGGAGCACCTGGGACTGGGCATCCCCCCGTGTGCCCCAGCACCTGGGGGCACAGTGTGGCAGCCCCTGGCACAGCCCCAAGAGGTAGACACAGAGCTGGTTTGGGGGGCACTCAGCCTGGGGGTGTTGCCGTGTTGGTTTGGGCTGGCCATGGGTCAGCAGTGGGGCCAGGCAGGCAAGTGCTTGGCAGGGTGACAGCACTCCTGGGGTGCTGGCCCATTTAATCTTCCAGAGCAAACAAGCTTTTTCCAAAGGGAGCCTTTGAAATCAAGACCCCGTGCGGGGCCGGGGTCCTCCTCTGGCAGCCGATGCTGGATTTGGCCCCTCAAGGTGGTCGTGCCTTTCCCCCCAGCTCTTTTCCACAGGGCAAGGAGCCACTGAGCCCATGCTGAGCGGGAGTTTGGGGGAAAATCCATGCCAGGACGGGGTCAGCAGTGGAACTTCGTTCACCCTCCTCTCCCTGCCTACATCCCCACCCTCCCTCCCGCTGCTGGGCACAACCCGGGTATTAGACAGCAGAGAATCCACCCGGCGCCGCTCTGACTGCTCTCTGCTCTCTACCAAAGGGACCTGGGCAGGAGCGCTGCCCCGTGAGAAGTGCACCTGCGCGCCATCCCCACGGGGAGCTGTCGTGTGCCAGCGGGCCAGGGGGCTGTGAGCGGGACCCGGGC
>WEZZ01022089.1:65951-81846 GCA_013400585.1 Chloropsis cyanopogon | reverse complement strand
TAGCGGAGCCCCGAGCGGTGCCTGCGCCGGGCCGGGAGCAGCACGTCCAGAGACGTCACTGCTGGGGGAGGAAGAGGAGGGAGAGGGGGAGGCGGGAAGAAGAGGAGGAGGAAAAGGAGGAGAATGTGCGGGAGGAAGGCTGAGAAAGAGAAGGCGCAGGGGGATGAAGGATGAGGGAGAGGGAGGAAGGGGAGGACTGGGGAGAGGGAGGCCGGGAGGAAGAGGAGGAAGGGAAGATGAGGAGAGAGGTGAAGGGGGAATGAAGGCAGCCGGGGAGGATGAAGGAAGAGGGGGGCTGAAGGAAGAGGAAGAGGGGGATGAAGGAAGAGGAGGGGGCGCGGAGAGGAGGAGGATGGACGGAGGAAGAGGAGGGGGCTGAGGAGGAGGGGAAGAAGGCCGGCCACCGCGGAGAGCGCCGTGCCAGCACCGCGGACAGCGCCGCCCCTCCCGGCCCCAGCCCCCGTACACCCCCCAGGGGGACAAGGGCTGGGAGCCTGCAGAAACAGGGCACCCCTCAGCCCCAGACCTGCCTGCCCCCACCCGCCCCCGAGGGCCCGGTGGTGCGGGAGGGAGCACACAGCCTCCCACCCGCACGGAACTGGGCTGGGGACAGGGGGGCGCAGGCTTTGGGACATCACGTCGGACAGCAAGGGCCCCTGCAGGAGATCGAGGCCAGCGCCGAGGGCCAGGCTGATGGGTCAACCCGTGGTCACTCTGAAACCTCCTGACGGCAATTAATGCTGTGCTACCTTTTCCCTGGCACAGGAGGGCACTGCTGCGGTGCCACCCTCTCTGTGCCTTGGCAAGCAGGTTACCCAAACAGCTCCAAGGGCCTGCCTCCCTCCTTACTCACTCATTCCCAGCCAGGGGAAGTTCCTGTCCAGTCCCCATCCCGAGGCCTTTCCCTGCCAACTGCTTCCCAGCATTAGTGATGCCAGGGCTGCAGCTCAGACAGATCAGCCTCTAATCTGGGGAACAGCCTCCTGTTAATTATTCTGTACCCTCTGGGCCATGGCCAGGGTGACTCAGCAAGAGGCAGCCCAAGGCAGGAAAGACCAGCCTCCAGCCCCAGAGGGGACCAGCCTGTCCCCAGCAGGGATACCCCACAGGGGCAGCCCAGCGGGGGCCAGCTGTGCCCCATCTCCACTCCACCTGCAAGACAGGGCCAGGAGGGGGCTGATAGAAAAATGCCCTGCTGCATTGGAAGGTGTAGGGGGAACCTGGCATACACCTCCCATCTCCTGCCCCGAGGAGACCACACAGGTTCTGCCACTCATGCCTGTGGGAAAAGGGACAGTTGGGGACATCAGGGCTCTGCTCCACAGCCAGGCTGCTGGCAGGGCTGTCTCTTCCACCTCCAGAGATGCTGTGCCAGGCAGTGCCAGCAAGGGGAGTCCGGGGAGCCTGGCTCCAGGCACATCCAACCCCCTTGCCACCCTTCCAGCCCTGGAGTGGGAGGTACCTACCTGCCTTGCAGTGACAGGGGAGGCTGATCCTTGCCCAGGCTCAAGGCTGGCACCCCCACACCAGCCCAGGCACAAGGGACATGGGAGGGGGGGGGCGGCAACAGCGGCACACGGGGCATTATTTAGCAATGTTCTTTTATTTCCAGTTTTAAGGTGAAAAGATGCTTTTAAATCTTCAATTAAATACTCCATAAAGAAAAAAAAAAAAAAGCAAAAAAAAAAATTATTTACAAATTCACGTGACCAGTAATTGAATCCTTGTTTTAATAATTACACATGCGGCTCGTCACATCCGGCGCTCTATAAATACAGGGGACGCGGATGAGGGGCCGCCCTGTCGCTTGCCCAATTGTGGCCTTAAACGTTTGGGAGGAGGACGGGGGCTTTTGGGGTCGTGGAGGGGACTGAGCCTGGCCCAGAGAGAAGGGGCCACCCCCCCTCCTCCCCGGCACCCTCCCCAGGTGTCAGAGCAGGAGCTGGGGGGGGAATGATTTATATTTAAAATTTAAAAACCATAGAGGGGAGGGGGTCCAGGCAGTGATGGAGGAATAGACAGAGGACAGGGGGAGGGGGAGAAATCACGCTCCTGTCCCCAAACCAAATTTATTAAGTTTATATATATATAATCTCTCTATATTTCATCAAGAAGCAGGGAGGAGAAAGAGGAGGAGGGAGAGGAGGGGAGAGATACGTCCCCATCCCATCCCCCCCTCTCCATGACATGAATCTAGGGGTGCTCTGCCCCACTCCCAGAGACCCGGTGTGCCTGCACTGGGAGGGGGGCGAGGAGGGTCCCCAAGGGGACCCATGGCAGCCACCGCCTCAGTCAGCATCTGTTTATTATCATCATGACAAACTCTTACAGGCCTTACAAACGGAACCAGAACAGAGGAAGAAGAGAGAGGAGAACTGAAAAAAAGAGAGGGGGGCTGCAAGGGGCACAGCAGGTCCCTCAGCCCTGGCATCAGCAAGTCCATGGGGGCCAGGGGTGGGAGGGGATGGAGTCACTCCCCAGGGTGCCCCGCTCTCTCTCCCCCCTTCCTCCTCCTCCTCACAGCTGCTCAGTTGTTGTCCGACTCATCCTCAGCTTCCCGGAGCCAGGTGAAAAAGGCTGTCACCGATTTGAGAGCCACCCCTTTGCCCTGCTGCTCAGCTGGGTCCTTGCTGGACTCCCACTTGTAGAAAGCCTCCTCCTTGATGACGTCCTCATCGTAGAGGGCATCAAAGAACATCCGCAGCAGGTCTGGGGTGGGGGGACAAAGGGGAACCTCTGCTATTTTCCAGCCACTGGCCACCCTGCTGGGGTGGGGACACGTTTACCACCCTCTCCTCAACCCACCCGCACCCACAACACTCACTGGGAGGCTGGTCCAACTTCACCACCAAGGCTTGCAGGGCATAGAGTGCCTGGAGCTCCTTCTGCTCATCCCGCAGGTACTTCTGGAGCAGCTTGGCTTGGTTGCGGATGACCATGGCGTCCACGCGGTACGGGTTCTCAACTGCAGGGGACGGGGCGTGAGAGGGGCAGGGCAGGCAGGGAACCCCCACCACTCCCACCTCACCCTGGTACTCACAGACAATGGCCAAGTGGCACACAGACGTCATCAGGGCCCTGATAAACGTGTTGGACGAGACCTGCTGCTCGCTCAGGTTGGCCTAGAGGGGGGAGGGTAAAGGACTGTGAGCTGGAGAGGGAGCCAGGAGGGAGCCTCCAGACACTCAGGTGTTGTGCCCCCCCTCACCTCAATCCAGTCATATATTCTTTGGTTGTTCGGGTTCTCCTTCAGCAGTTTGTCCATTTGCTTGCACAGCTCCTCTGAGGTCAGCTCCTTGCGGCTTGGCATGTCCGAGCTGTCCCCCATTGTGTACTCCAATTTCTGGGGAAGCAGGCACAGAGAGCTGTTGAAGGCAGCACAGACGAGTGCCACTCTCACACTGCCTAACGTCCGCCCAGGGCCCACCTCTGCCCCTTGCTGCCACCAAGCCCCCACCTGCTCTGTGACAAATTTGTTGACATCCTGGTCCTCAGGCAGGAATTCCTTCCAGCTCAGGCCCCCATCCCGCCACAGCTTTCCTGCGGTCTTCTGGCCCTGTGGGACAGACGGCGTCAGCACGGCATGCCCTCCATCTCCAGGGAGGAAGATCCTGTGGTTTGGCCGTGCCAGCCCCATGACACAGACACTGAAAGGAATGCCCCTCACCATCCTCTTTGGTGGCAGGGGGGGTTCAATCCCCACCTGTCCCCCATCCTCTCCTTGAGACAGCAGCCAGCAGCCACACAAGCCCCGTGCACTTACCATGCCCTTGCACAACAAGCCCAGCACCTCGACCAGCAGTGTGGTGGCCTTCCCAATGGGTACCAGGGGCTTTGTGATCTCCCTGTGGGGCATCAGAGACCTGGGTGAGCTGCCTGCCCCAAGAAGGACTCCCGTGCCAGCCCTGCTGAGGAGCACAGCCCTCACCTGAACAGCTCCTCCATGGGGATGCCTTCCTCTTGCAGGATGGGGGTGATGAGCTCAGCCAGGTACAGCCAGATGTGTGGGATGTCAATCTCCATGTCCTCTGCGATCTCCAAGATCTCCCGCAGCCTGAAGAGCAGAGGGAGCTGTTGGGATCCAGCAGTCCCCATACCCTTGGCTAGGAGGGACCTCAGGATGTCTCAGTGCTGAGTGTTACTCAAGGCAGGGCCAAATTCAAAGCCAGGCTGCCCCAGCCCCTCACCCTTTGTAGTACTGCTCCTTGGAGAGTGTGCCTGCCTTCACCAGCTGGCAGAGCAGGGCTCCCATGTGCTCACGGGAGATGGTGCTCCTCTCCAGCGTGGACTCGATGCCATTTTGCACAAAGATGTAGAGCGAGGAGGGGCTGCCCAGCTCCTGCACACACTGCAGGGCCTCCTGCAGGGAAAAGGGGGGTCAGTACTGCCCTACAGCCAGCTCTGGCTCCCCCCTTCCATACCCAGGCACTACCAGAACCCTGCCCAACAGTGCTACCACACAGGGAGGGAAGCACATGGCATGTCAGAGAAACATGTATGGTGTGTTAGGCTTGGCCACCCCCTTCTCTCACCTTCATGTCATTGATGTGTAGGTATTCCTCTATGATCGCCTTGGATTTCTTCTCCAGTTCCTCTTCCGACAGCGCGGGCTTGGTGGATGTTGCAGGAGGTGTTGGCTCTTGTTTAACTGCAATAAAAGAGCGAGGATCAGGCACCACCTGGGACAGGCAGAGCTGCAGGTGCAGCCAGACCCTGGGATATCACTCCTCCCCAGCTCACCGGCCTCTCGGCTCCGGTCCCGTTCCTCCGTCATGCTCGCAGCCTTGCGCACGGCCTCGGGGCCGCCCTGCTTCTCCCGTTCTCGGCTCCTGTCCTCTGTCTCCTTGCTGAAGCTCCTCTTGGTGAGCGCAGACCTGTTCCTGTCTACTCTCTCCCCCCGGTCAAGACGCTCTAGACGGTCGCTGCCCTTCTCCGAACGCGACTCCCGATCCCCTCTGTCCCCAGCCTTCTCTGACCTGTCACGGCTGGAGCTGCCCCTGGGTGAGAGAGAGACACAAACAGCCCCACCTCTTTCAGCACTTGACCATTCTTCGGGGAAAACTTTTTCCCTATTTCTCCCCTGTTCCAACTCATACCCTTTTCCTTTTACTCTGCTCCTTGGCATGGCTGAGCACTGCCTGCCTTTGTCCTACCCACACCTTCCTTCTGACGCAGACTGTGGCAAAGCCTCCCTTTGTTTTCCTCTTCTCCTGAACAAATCCAAACTCCAGCTCTCTTTGGGTTCCTCACACTCCAGCTCTCTTTGGGGACCTCACACTCCTGCCCATTAATGTCTATCCAAGGACCCCCAGGCCAGACCAAGCACCCAGGAGTGGTCACCCAAGTGCCAAACAGCAGGGAGGACACCCAGGGTGAGGTCAACCTTCCTTGCCACAAGGATTCGCCACCGACTCTGAGCTCCCTCAAGGCCCCATCTTGCCACAGGGTAAGTCCAAATACTGTAACTTGCCTATACACTGATCAACCACAAGACTGAATCAGGGGCTCTCCCTCACCCCCACACACCCATCCAGCAAGGCAGGGCTGGCCCCTCACCTCTGCACCACACGGCGGGACTCCGAGCTCTCGGCAGGCGTTGACTGCTGGAGCGCTGAGAAGCGGTTCAAGGTGCTCGTGGCTGGTCGCCCTGAATCAGATGCTGGGCGTGAAAAGAGGGAAGTCTCAGAGTTCGGCAACTCCCTGGTAGAGGAACTGCCAGGGGAAGGATCACCCCTCCCACTCTGTCCCACAGCAGCCAGCCAGTCCCACGCTGCCTACCTGAATCTGCAGGCTTTGCACCAGACCCTCCGCTGCTGCCTTTGCCCCAGCTCAGCCGCCCACCTGGTGCAAAGAGCTGGTTATTGGAGTCGATGGATCCAGGCTGCAGGTGGAGAGAGACAGTCAGGTCTGATCCCCCCACCAAGGCAGGACTTATGCCAGGCAGCCAGCTGGGCTGCCACACCACACCCCCAGCCTCACCTTGGTGATCTTTGTTATCCGGCTGGTGTCGATGGGCCGGTTGCCCTTGCTGATGGGCACCGTGTTCCAGCCATCATCTGCAACCAGGCTACTGCGTCCTGAGCAGAAGAGGGACTAGTCATAAGGTGCAGACCAGCCTTGAGCAGAGTCCAGCAGGAGCAACCCACCCCTAGCAAACTCAAGTGCCCCCAAGCCCAGGCACTCACCACCAGAGGATGGCCCAGGGGGTCCTCTCCTCTTGTCCTTTGACATGAGCTGCTGCACTTTGATGTGTTCCCGATGCTCCTCCATCTCCGCTTCCTTGTGGATCTGATCGATGGTTTTGGGGCCCTGGTCTCCTCGCCGCGGCACCCAGCTATTCTGCAGAGGGCAGGGAAGGAGGGAAGAGGGAACTGAGACGACTGGAAGATGGAGGGAAAGGGATTCTCCCCTCCCAGCCATCCCACTCTCAAAGCCTCAGGCTGGTCTCCTGCCTCGGCCATCACCGCCCTCCATGTGTTGTGGCAGCCTTTGGCACAAAAAGGCTCAGTTTCCAGAGCCCCCTGCATTAAACAGCTGCCAATTACTGTGTGCCCACTACCACTACCATGATAACCAAGAGCAGGGGCTAGCATGGTGTCTCTGGGGCTGGCCACAGCTCACATACCCACCTCTCCCCTAGAGGGGACACATGGATTGCTGGCACTCAGAGGATATAGGCCAGCAGCTCCAAGAGACCAAGCACTGGATGGAGGACAATCTCCAGGCAATTGCATTCCATGAACCTTACCCGTCTTAGGTCAATCACATCTTGCAGCATGAAACGGATTCGGGATGATGTCTTTTTCTCTTTTATGATCTTCTCCATCTGATTGAAGTACTGGTCCATTCTGGGCTATAGAGGGACAGTGCCATGGTCACATTCCTCCTAAAGGCAAGGGAAGAGCAAGCAAGGTAGGGCAGTGCAAGGAGTACCTTGGCTTTCTCGAAGTCCAAGTCCTTTCCAATAGTCGTAAGCAGGCGGCAAAGGCACTCAAGAGACTCCTCATCGTGGTTTTTGAGCAGCTTCACCACGCAGTCATGCATAATGGCCTCCGTCAACATCTTCAGTTTGAAGAGCTCTCCAATGAACTTGATGTTGCCCAGGGATCGTCGTCGGGCCTTGTCCCGCGCCTCCTCCAGCTCATCCTTCATACGCGCCTTCTCCTCAGGCTGCACGAGAAGCCCAGCAGGCCAGTTCAGTGTCCAGAGCCAGCCCAAGGACACCCATGCCAGCCCCCAGCAGCAAACTCCCACTGCAACTCACAGCACTGGCATCATCCATCTCCTTCTGCCGCTTCTCAAAGATCTCGTCATCATCCTTGTCCTTCTCAAACTCCTTCTGGCAGCGGTTGAGCAGCAGCTTGCGGAAGTTCACAGTCACTGTGGGCTTGTCTGTTGTGGGCACTTTAAGCTGCAGGGAGAGGTACAACCCAGAGAAAGAGCATGAGTTGTGTCTCCCCCAAAAGCTGGGCAACTAAAGTGGTACTACTCAAATCAGGGAAAAGCCACCCTACAACACTGTGATGCCCTGCTGAGACTCTGAACTTGGTCCTCCATCCACACACCCCAGTTTCCCCACTCCACATTGAAGGACCTGCACACTACTAAGCTCAGCTGACATGGCCAAAAAAACCTTGCCCGCTCAGCAGGAGACTGCCCAGCTTCTGCTCACCCCCATAAGGCAACGGCACATGTTAGCATAGGCAACAGAGAAGTTTGGCTCCGAGATGGCCTTCTCGAAGACGAGGTCGATGACACCCTTGAGCCGCTCCTCCGTGTCGATGGACAGCTCCATCACCTGCTTCATCAGTTGCTGAGCAGCCTGGGGCGTCAGCTTGTTGAGGATGCTGCGGACACGGCGGAGCAGTTCCTGCAAGGGCAGCAGAGTCAGCAAGAGCTGGGCACCCTTCCCCCAGGCCCTCCGACTGCCTGCCCACCCCAGCTCCCACCTGTGTCTTGATATTCTCAGGATCCTCCTCCTCGGAAGCACGTTTGCTGCTGGGTTTCCAGGCCTTCTCGGCCTTGTTCAGCTTGACATCCTCGTTGAGGGACACAGTAGCAATGATTTTGCGGGGCTCCTTCCTCTGGCTCTGCTGGGAGCGGCGGGGACCCAACCCTGAGGGCTGACACGTGGAGAAGAAACTCAGCTCTCTGCTCTGGGACCACGTGAGCTGGCTCCCAGAAGTCCCCAGTCCGTCTACTCAGATCCTCAACTCCATCATGGACATCAGTGGCCCAGACACAGCGGCTCAAAAGCTTGATCATCACAGAGAGGCAGAGCAGCAGGGCAGGAATGAAGCGAGGAGATACTCACCAGGCCCCGGTTGCCCATGACAGGCCGGCCAAGGTTGGCGAAGGAGGGGGTGAAGTCGGGGCTGCAGTTCATGCCACTGAGGCGGATGGGGTCAATTGCCCGCAGTGGGGTCTTGTTGGCCTGCGAAGGTACACACGGCTGAGGATGCCCGGGGGCAGAGGAGCGGGATGGATCCATCCCCCAGCCTCAGCGCCGGGACAAGGAACTGGACAAAAGGCCCCAAAGGTGCCCCCACACCCACCAAACCCAGGCTCAAGGGTCATTGCAGATGCAGCAACAGGACCCTGAGCACAAAAGTAAGTCCCTGCCCCGCCTCCACAAGAGACAAAGAGGAGCCAGATTCCCACCTAACCACCACCCACAATTCCCCAATTTCCAGGGCCGCACCGACCTTGTCCAGCACCACATCTGTGATCTGGGGCAGCCCCTCAGGTTTCTGCATGCTGGCAAAGATGAACTGGAAGCCCAGCAGGAACTCCCGGTCATATCGCTTCTTCTCCTCAGGGTTCAGAGGCTTCCATTGCTCTGCAGTGGAGGGCAAGAGGGAGACTCTGATGTGGCCTGTCCCATATTCTCCACCTGAGCTGTGGCGGGTCTGGGTCCACACAGGGACAAATGAAGTGAGATGTAGACAACCACAGAACTGCCCCAGCTTGGTACACCACGAGCATAACAGTGCATGCTTAGAAAGCCTGATGCCACCAGCTCCCTGCCTCCTGCCAAGACCCTTCTTGTACTGGGAACTCTGTTCCCCAGCCCATGCCAAGCTTGGGGACAAGATGGGAGAAGAATGTGAAATTTAGGACAGCAGGACCATGCCACCCACACCTTCCCCACTGCTCGATCCAGAGGTGGTGGCTGCCAGCAGAGGACTGTTCCCAGGCACAACTCACCTTCCTTGTAGCCATACTTCTGGCCAGCAGCCTTGCCCTTCTCCGGGGCCAACTTGTCTTCCTTCTCCTCCCATGTCTCTTCTGACTCTTCCTGTGGACGGGCAGGAGCCACATCCTCTGCTTCACTGGCAGGAGCAGGCATGGGGGGCTTGTTCTCCGCCTCCGAGGCACTATCACCAGTCTGAGACTGCATCAGGGGGACAGGGACAGCAGTCACCCACACGAGCCTGTTCCTGTCCCCCACCTCACTCTTCGGTGTCCACCCCACCTCAGATCCTCATTACCATCACAGAGCATCAGTGGCCCAGACACGATGGCACAAAGCAGAGTTCATCACAGGAGGAGATGGGACACAGGGTGATCCCCAGACACCCCTGGGACACTCACCTCTTTAAAGGCATCCAGCAAATCACCTACTGCCTCCTTCTTGTTCAGCTCCTTCATCCTTCGTTTCTTCTTTGGCACCGACATGGCGACTGGGAGGAGAGGCAGGAAGGTGAAAGACAGGAATCCTCCCAGTCCCCAGTACCCTGACACCAGCTATGGGGTCACCAGCAAGGCCCAGTAACAGCAGGTGAACTTCAAGATGAAGCCACAGGGATGTGGTCCTGCCACCCCATGACAGCCCCCATCCCCAAACACACCCTGATTTACCACGTGCCTCATCAAAGCCTCCCACCCACACTACTGCCCTAGTGCGTGCTCCCCATCCTGTCAGAGGATCCCTGCAGACACCCACACTGCTCTACAGGCAGCCCTTACAGGGACACTCCCATACAAATCTGTTCCCATAAACACTGCCCTCCTTGGCTCCCCTATGAACCAGTCCATAGAGATGTGCTCCCCAGAAGTGTATCTGCCCCCTCAGGCTGCCCTCCTAGAGCACCCCTGTATCCCTGCCCAAGGCACTCTATATAAACACATCCTGTGAACCCATCTTCCCCATCACTCCTATGTAACCCCAACATTCCTATGCTGGGTGCTTAGAGAAAAAAAGAGAAACTCCAACACATCCCCAGAGCACCCCACTTTCCTCAAGCACCCCTGTGTACTTGCATACCCCTACACAGCATGCCCCACATCTTCCCTGCCAATCCTCCATCTCCCAGTGTCCTCAATGACTGGGGACAGTCCTCAGATACAACTCCGACACACCTATGCGTAAGGCATCATAGAGAAGGCACTTCCATTCCCCATGACATCCCCCACACACAGCCCTCTATACCCACCCCATGCCTCACCAGACATCTCCCTGATCCCACCATCCACAGGCACCTTGTCCCTCTCAGCATCCCATACCTACACACCCTGTATCCCTAACCACATTTCCCTGTCCAACACCCTCCCTGTACCTCATGCCTAGCACCACACCCATGTGATGCCCCTCACCACCCAACAGCCACCTGGGGCACCCTGCAGCCCTGCATTCCCAACCTTGTGCAGTCGCCTCCGAGATCTGCGAAGGGGCAGGGACTGGGCTCAAGCTTCGCTCCTGGGTCTCGCCAGGGCCTTCACTCTCTTCTTCCTCCTCCTCTGCAGGTGGGGAGGCAGGGGTGCCAGGCTGGGCTGGCTCCTCAGGCTCTGAGATGGGGCTGACATCCGACTCAGGCTGCTCCTCACTCGGCTCCACTTTGCTGGTGCCCTCCACACCATTGGGCAGGGGCAGCTCTTCAGGCTGGGCGCTGGGGGAGTCCAGGGTGGGCACAGGCACCGGCTCAGAGACCGGCACTGGCTGGCACACGGGTGCCTCAGGGACCATCTCAGGCGTCTCCTCCAAAACCCCATTGGCCTCAGCAGCGGGCTCAGGGCAGGGCTCTTCCCGGGGCGGCGGGGGGCTGGGGGAGGCGGGTTTGGCGGGCGCTTCAGGGGCCTGTGGTACAACGGGTGGCGGCGGCGACGGCGCAGCCGGCACGGGGGGCACGGCTGGCATTGAGGGAACAACGGGCACCGGCGGCACCTCAGGGGGCACAGGCTCCTGTGGGGTGGGCTCCGGGAGGGTCGCCTCCTCCTCCTCTTCCTCCTCCTCCTCCTCCTCCGCAGCCACTGTGTCCATGGTGGGCGCGGGCACATGGGGCAGCTCCGCAGCCCCTGGCACTGTAGTGATGGCGCTTAACGTCTTTTGCGGGTCAGGTGGCGCCTCGCCCTGCTCCGCTTTCGTGTCCGTGTCCACGGGAGGCTCCATTGGCACCAGCGTCACAGGCGAGAGCACCACGGGCTCCACCTCGGGGATCAGGGGAGGGGGAGGCGACGGGGACGCCGACTTGCTGGGCTCCAGGGAGACGGGCTTGCTCACCACCAGCGCAGGCTTCGGGCGGTCATCTGCGAGGTGGATGGCATTAGCGGATGACTCTCTGATTCCCTGCTCATCCCACATTCCTCCCCAAATCCCTCCATCTTCAAGAGAGATAGGGACAGATGTGCCAAGCCACATCACAAAAGGCTGATGGGGACAACAGGGGTCCTCCAGTGCCCAGAGGACAGCTGAGGTGAGTATACAGCCCCCATAAACTGTCCCGGATCCAACAAGGGGACAGAGGTCCCCAGCTATGTAGAGATGGCCTCAGACCCAAAAAGTCTCAGGAGAACCAAGGAACAGCAGGGCTGGCATTTCACATCCTGCAGTGACATCACCAGGGGACCTTGCTGCAGCCATGCCAGCTGGCACACCCAGCCCTGGCACAGGCACTTACCGGGCCGGACAATAACTGCTACATGGGGGGTCTCTCCATTGGCCTGGGGCTCCAAACCGCTTCCAGCCTGAGGGGGCAAAGAGGGAGTTGAACAGGACCACGTGCACTTCCCTCTGCCCCAGCTGGGAAGTCAGAGGGTCCTGTTACCTGTGGAGGGGTGGGGGTGGATGAGGTCCTTGCTCCAGACATAATTTCTTCCGTAATGTCTTTACCACCTTGGTTGGGGTCTCGTATTCGGATCTGTTCAAAAATCAGAGCAGAGTGGGGAAGCTGCTGTCAGAGTGCAGGACACAATACACAGACCATCCCCCTTCCATGAGCCCAACACCCCACAGGACATCCTTCTCCAAAGGGAAAAGGGAGGTTCATTCACTGCAGTGCCTGTCCTGGCCAAGCAGAGTTTGGGGAACAGTGGGTGCCACATCCCCTCACCAGAGGGCACAGTGTCCCACAGACACTGGCCTCTCCCAGTGCCTCGCAAGTCACCACAACCGGCAGCTGGAGCTAGCAGGTGCCCAGGCCAGTGCCCGCCTCCAGAAGTCAGGGAACCCCAAGGCATCACTGTGCTGGCACAGGGGCTGCAAGGATCTCCCCTCATTTTGGGGACAATACAGGGGACTTGCCTCAACACACAGAAACCACAGTGAGCTCTGTCCCAGCCCAGGCACACCCTATGTATTCACCTGCCCCATGTCTGCCATGGATGCAGCACAAGCTACAGGGCACCCAACTGTGGGGTACTGAAGGGGTACCCAACTGTGGGGTACTGAAGGGGTACACCTGGGTCTGGCTGGGACTACAGTGCAGGGCAAAGTGCAGCCAGAAATCTTGTCCTCTCTACCTTCTCCCTCACAACCTGCTCCCAGAAGACCAAGTGCAGAGCTCAACCCATCTCCGATGAGAAAATGCCAGCATCCCACCTCCCAGTGGCAACCCCTTTCTCCCAGCACAGGGCCATGCCGGCAGCCACCCGGCTCCCTGCTATAAATAGGCCCCATGCGAGGCCTCTGAGCACCGGCATCTCCGGGAGCAGACAGCAGTTGGCAGCCACGGCACCCCCGCCCTCCCGGGAGCCGTGACTCAGCACAATGCTGCCCGCCGGGACGACCAAGGTCGCCAGCACCCACCGTGCACCCCAGTTCCCTTGCTGAGCCCTCCAGCCTATGGGGACACAGCCCTGTGCCAACCCTCTTCCCCGGCATGCTGCACCACATCCCATCCCACACACGACCGGCACCTGGGGCTGACACCATCCCCCTCCTGCACGAGCACGCCCTCTGGCACAGGAGTACCCCCATGCCCGGAGGCCGATGGCTCCTTACCGTCTTGCGTTCTCGTTTTGGGGGGATCGGTGGTTGCTGGCTCACAATAACCTGGGCAGTGGGGACCCCCGCTGAGAACTGCTGCACCCCCTGCGCCGGGTAATACGCACCCGCTGAAGGAGAGGAGAGAGGCGTCAGACCAGCCAACACAGATCCTCTGAGCCCGTCCTGGAAACTCCCTGATCTCCCAAACACAGGGGTCTGTCAGGAGCCCGGAGAGCCCTGGCTGCTCTGCAGTGAACCCCCATCGCATCCGGCCTGGATTGTCCCAACCCGCCTGACAGGCCTGACCGAATTCCTTCCCTGTGAAGTAGAGAGCGTCCCCGCGCCACCCCCACGCCCAGCCAGGCCCCGCAGGCATCCACCGTGCCCACCAGCTCCACGGCACCCAGAGCCCTGCCTGGACACTCGGCCATGTCAGGGACAGGCGTCCAGGCTCTGCAGGTGGCCGCCTTCCTGCCTGAGCCCTTATCTCCCCCGGGCCAGCACCAGCCCGAGGGCGGCACCAGGCAGCCTCCATGCACACCCAGGCTGAGGGGCTCAGACTCCCCGTGCAGCCCGAGTCCCTGGAGAGCCCAGCCCAGAGGAAGGAGCTGTGCTGAGGGCCAGAGGCAGAGCTGGACGCCATCCAGGGCTGGCACAGGCCTCAAGAGCGGCTCCACTCCTCCCAGGGTATCCGTGAGCATCACCCCGGAGCAGTGCCACAGGGATACGGGTGTGTAGGGACAGGCACAGCTGGGTCCTGGCCCCCTCTGGCTCCAGCACCCTCCTTGCTGCACTGACCCTGGAAGTCAACCAAGGTGCTCTGGTGACTGCCTCATCCCTGAGTCAGGGACCCTCCCTTTCTTCAGGGGACTCACAGGGATGCTGAATGGGCCTCACACGTCGGGATGGGCTGGGCATGGGGGGAAGAAAGGAGACCCTGAGCTGCCTAGCCCCAAGGGCCAGACAAGAGACCCGACCTGATTAATTCGTCAAGGGTCACACCATGTCGGGTCACCCTACCAGTCCTGTGGGCAAGACACAAGCTGCTGCCAGCTTCCCCAGGAACAGCCACAGCAGCCCCAAAGCAAAGGCTGGGGGCACACCCATCATGGAACCTCAAAGAGATACCCAGAGCATGTCCCAGGGCTGTGCACAAAGGAGCAGCAGTGCCCTGGCCCAAGCACAGGAGACAGACACAGCCAAGGGCCACCTCCCTCCTCTGAGGGGCTGGCTGGGCCCTGAGGCAAGAGGGAGGGAGGCCGGGCACGTACCTGGCTCAGGAGAAGCCCATCTCTGCCCCGGTTATGCTTTGCTGCTATGCCGGAGCCAGGCCGGAGGCCTCGGCTCACATTTCTGTGTCTGCTGGGCCTCCCGGGGCCAACCAAGCCTAAATATAGTCACAGCCCGGGTGGCCACATGCGAGCAGGGGGAAGAAGGAGGGGCTGCTCACATCACACTCCCCAGGCACCAGGAGGGGGCAGGCATGGAGCACCCTGGCTCAGCTCCTGGGCAGCAGGAGCTGAGGGGGGTCAGCAAGCACTGAACTGCTCGCCACCTTGACAGCAAGTGAGGGGGAGCAGGGGATAAAGTCTGCCCCAGCTCTCCGCCAGCAGAGTTAAATATTAAACAGCCCCAATTTGGAAAAGGATGGGGGTGAGTGGACTGGTACGAATGGACCAGTGGGATATGATGTGTTGCTGGCTAACAAGCAACTGTCCCCCAAAACAGCCAGTGGAGTCACAGAGACAGCCCCAGTGAGCTGTGTTCAGCTCAGAGGGATGCACAGAGGCCAGGGGAGCAAAAAAACGGGGAAGTGCTGGGACTGAAAGAGCACTGGGTAGCAGAACAACCCCTCTGTCTGTACCGTAAGTCCCGAACTCTGTGGGGCTGGCTCCAGGGTAAAAACTAGGGGCGCCAGGTTGGACCGGGTACTGTTGGGTCGGGACAACGTACGTGGAGCGACCCTGCAACGGGAGAGAAGAAAAGTCAGTTATGCCCCCTGCAGAGCACGGACATACCCCCAAAACACTGATGAAACCCCAAGCCTGACTGTGAAATAGTTGTACACCAGGCCAGTGAGCAGGACACAGGCAAAGTAGACACCAGGTGCCTTGGAGAACTGTTGGGGAGGGGACCAGTAGTGCCTGCCACCTCTCTACAGAGCAAGCAGCACCCTGCTGATATCAGTGGGTGCTCAGAGTCTCGGGACCCCTTCCACCCTCCCAAAACAGACCTGGGCTCCAAGCCCAGGCAACACCTCACACCGGTGCCCATCCCAACCCCCTCCCACAGAGTACAAAGCATAGCCCTCACCTGTCCGGGAATGTAATAGGCTCCTTGGGAAGGTGTGTAGGATATCTGGGAGGGTATCATCATCACCTGGGAAGCAGCTGGATACACATGGGCAGGAGGGCCGGGCCGAGCCGTCGTGTTACTCTGCACGCGGGACGCACTGGCAGGAGGCTGTGCCCTGTTCTGGTAGAAATGCTTGGGGAGAGATGGGGCACAGCATCAGCAGGAGCTCCAGCACCTTCATCTGCCTCCACCGCACACAGGGGGAGACACCAGCCCCCCCACTCTGCCGGGATGCAGCACCGCCTCGGCAGCACACAAGGCCACCCCCCCCCCCCGGCACCATCCAGTCCCTACGCACCTGCGGGGCCGCCTGGCTCCACCCGACCCAGCTCATGC
>WEZZ01022089.1:6394-24266 GCA_013400585.1 Chloropsis cyanopogon | reverse complement strand
ACAGCATCCCCCGGGCGGGGCGCCTGGATGGGGCCAGGCAGGGACACAGCGCTGGGCCGGGGGTCCTGGATAGCTGGCACGGGAAGAGCCCGGGCTGACAGCACGGCAGGGCGGTTCAGGGGCAGGCTGGCGGGTCTGGAGGTGGGTCAGCCCCCGCAGCCCCTGCAGCGCCCTCCGAGCCCCGCCTGACGCCGCCGCCCCGCAGACACCGAGATCGACTGGCAGGCCTACATGCAGGAGGTGGAGGGGTTCGCCAACGGCACCCTGGACTACACCCAGCTGAGGGGCGACACCGGGCCGCTGGTGTGAGTGACAGCGACACCCAGCTCCCCGTCACCGGCGGCTCCCGGAGGGGCCGCAGGGCCCGGCCCTCACCGCCGTCTCCCCACAGCTACCCCGCCGGCTTCGTGTACATCTTCCTGGGGCTGTACCACGCCACGGGCCGCGGCGCCGACATCCGCCTGGCGCAGTACCTCTTCGCCGGCCTCTACCTCCTCAACCTGCTCCTCGTCTTCCGCATCTACTGCCGAACCAACAAGGTACCCTGAGGCCGGGGCTCCTGCCGGCCGCCTCGGGACCTCCCTGCTGAGCCCTCACCCCGGCGAAGCGGACACAGGGTCAGCAGCGGGGAGTCCAGCACAGGCCGCTGGTGACCCTTTCGTGTTTCTGTCCCCTGCAAGGTCCCTCCGTATGTTTTCTTCTTCATGTGCTGCGCCTCTTACCGCATCCACTCCATCTTTGTCCTGCGGCTCTTTAATGACCCTGTGGCCATGGCCATCCTCTTCCTCGCCATCAACCTGTTCCTGGAGGAGCGCTGGTCCTGGGGCTGCCTCCTCTTCAGGTGAGGGGCTGGGAGCTGCTCTCCGTGGGGTGCTGGGTGTGTGAGCCAGCTCAGCCCCAGGAGGAGCTGAGGGCTCAGGGGCTGCCTGGGCTCCCGTGTGGGGTCCGCAGTGGTAACGCAGCTTCCTGCTCAGCCTGGCTGTGTCGGTGAAGATGAACATCCTGCTCTTCGCCCCTGGGCTCCTCTTTCTCCTCCTGCAGCGGTTTGGTCTCCTGGGCTGTATCTCCAAGCTCTGCATCTGTGCCCTGCTCCAGGTGGGTCCCTGTTTGCCCTGGCTGCAGCAGCAGGGAGTAGTGGGCTGCCTTGCCAGGCTGCAGAGCCATGGGTGCAGACAGTGGTACCAGCATCTGTGGCCTCTCACAGCAAGCTGGGTGTTGATAAATAATCTAGCTCACGTGACTTTCACCCTTGGCTGACTGTCCCTGTCACCACACGTGGCACTGGGCTTCTCAGGAGGCAGCTGGGGGGACGGTGACCTGGTGTAGGGCTCTGTGATGGTGCTGGTGTGTCCCTGGCAGGTGGTTCTGGGCCTGCCCTTCCTGCTGGTGAACCCTGTGGGGTACCTGAGCCGCTCCTTCGACCTGGGCCGCCAGTTCCAGTTTAAATGGACAGTGAACTGGCGCTTCCTCCCAGAAGAGGTTTTCCAGAATCGAGTCTTCCACGCTGCTCTGCTCCTGGCTCACCTGGCAGGCCTGGGGCTCTTTGCACTGCACCGGTGGCACAGGTGAGACCTGGGATTCCCCACAGGTGTTGATCCCTGCCAATCCCACGTGCAGGATACAGATCCATGACTCCCCTGCCCCTGCAGTGCTGCAGTCCTGGGATTGCAGGCGTGAGTTGGAGGGCAGTTACTGTTCTGTTTTGGGGAATGTATGGCCCAGGCATTGTGGCTCACAGGGGAACATTGGGGTGGGACAGACTTTCAGCAGCTGAGATCAATGTTTGTTCTTCCCCCTCAGTTCCAAAGAGAGCATCCTGACTCTGTTGAAGGGTCCTGCCAAAAGGAAACCCGCATCCCCTCGCCTGACTGTCAACAATATCCTTTGGCAGGGTGGGCAGCAAGGAGAGAGGAAGGCAGGGCAGGGCAGAGAGAAACCTGCTTGGGTTCCAGGTCTGTTGCACCAGTCTGCCCTGGGGAAAGGAGCTGTGCTGGACAGCTGGGGAGCTGTTGTGGGACCACACCTCCAGCCTCCTGTGTTTGCCCCCTTAATGCCAGCGCACAGATTGTCTTCATCCTCTTCTCCTCCAACTTCCTGGGCGTCTGCTGCAGCCGCTCCCTGCACTACCAGTTCTACGTCTGGTATTTCCACACGCTGCCCTACCTACTCTGGTGCACCCCGACCTCCAAGCTCGCCCACATGCCCAAGTAGGTGCTGGCAGGGAGGGGAGTGCCCATCTGCTGGGGGCCTGGCAGCGAGGATGGCTGGTGTGTCCCCCACGCTGACCCCCAGCTTTCCCCCCACACAGGGTGCTGCTGCTGGGCGTGATCGAGCTCTGCTGGAACACCTACCCCTCCACAGTCTGCAGCTCCCTGTCCCTGCACATCTGCCATGGACTCATCCTGCTCCAGCTCTGGTACGGCACAGCCCCCACGCCAGTGTCACACACCCCTCCACCGAGCAGGAAACCCACAGCAGCCGTGTCCAAGAAAGCCCAGTGAGAGTGGGGATGGCTGGGAACTGGCCTCTGGAACTGCCCCATCTGCCTGCTCTTTTCCCACTTGACTCCCAGGCTGCCCACAGCAATCCCAAGAGGGCCATGAGCCCTGGAACTGTGCAAAGGGGGCAGGTGTGGGGACCCCCAAAAGGCAGGACTTCCCGAATAAAGGGGGCTTTGTGTGCCCTTCCCCAAAATCCTTGTCCTGTGATGATGTCAGAAGACTGTCCCTGGACTTGCCCCACCTGAGGGAAGGCAGAGCATCTTCTAGAGCCATGGGCACTCTCGCTTCCCAGCTGTGGGAAGGGGGTGCTCAGTGCTAGGCAGCAGCCTCTGGTGTGAGATTAGAACAGAGGAGCTGCAAAACTGCTTTGCTTCAAGGTTTTGTTTGCTTTGATGGAGCTCAGGAATCCCTCCAGTACAGCTTTTCCTATTCCCTGCCTGCTCCCTCCCACCAGAGCTGGCTGGGAAGGGGATGACCCCCTCCTAGGACTGCGGTGAGTCCTGGCATGGCCTGAATGGAGCCAGCAGCTCTCTGCTCATAACAGACACCAGTGCAGGTGGCCTGGAGCCAGGTGTCTTTATTGGCCCCTTGGGCGGCCGTCAGACGTTGTTGGGGTTGTAGCACAGCATGTTCAGCTTGATGTTCTCGTCCCAGTGACGCAGCAGCAGGAACAAGTGCCTGGCTGCCCCTTTGAGGCAGCCCACGTCCACCCCCTCGGGCAGGCGCTGTGCCTGCAGCCACGCGTCCGCCTTGGCTGCCACCAGCTCCCACTCCTCAAAGAACCCAGCGCAGCGATGCTCCAGCCACGCCAGGGCCACCGCCGTGGCCCAGCTGGCACTCTCCAGATCCTCTGGCCCCACGTCCTGACAGCTCATGCCGGCCTCAGAGGGGGCAGCCGAGTGGGGCCCGGTGTCGGACTCGGAGCCGTGCCCGCTGTCCGCCTGCGCCCACACGGCTGCGCTGGGCACCTCGGAGCAAGTGCTGCGGGATGGCGGCGAGCTGGGCTGCGGGGCTGGGAAGGGCTCCTCACCCTCCTCGCCCCCGGGTCCTGCCTCAGGCATGCTCCTGGCCCCTGGGGACACGGGGCTGAGGCTGGCACGGTGGGAGGCGTAGGGGGAGGCGCGGCGCAGGCGGTCCAGGGGGATCTGCACCACTTCAGAGAAGCTCTCGGTGAGCTGGAACGGCCCCCGGGCTTGCTGCAGCTGCACCTGCAGGGAGGGGGGACAGACAAGTGGGGGGCAGGCAGGAGTACAGACCCACCGCAGCACCAAACACTGGGGGCTGCAGGGGTGTCCTGGGGCACAGGGACAGTCTAATGCCCCCCAAAAAGCCAACCAAGATCCCCAGAGACATTTAAGGACGCAGCAGGGCTGAGTGGGCACCACTGGGAGCATCTTCCGCTGCTCGTGCTCCTGGGCATGACCTGGGTGGCTCAGCTGGCACCCAGCAGGGCAGGTCCCCCCTCTGGGATGGGGCCTGGGGACAGGGAGCAGGTCCTTACCAGCGGGAGGTAGTCATGGCTGGCGTGGTTGCTGGAGCGCTCGCTTTCTGGGCTGAGGCACTGCGGGCGCAGCACCAGGCTGGGACCCCTGCGCCTGCTCAGGCTAAACCTGTGGGTCACAGGCAAGATAACAGGATTGGGAGGAATTCCTGAAAGGCAGCTGGACACCACACTGCTGCAGGGAAGGGGCTGGAGTGCCAAACCCCCCCACTTATGCTGCAGGGGTCATGGCAGCATGAAAAAGCATCTCCCAAAAAGTGGCACTGTCCCCCTCTCCCCACAACGTGCCATTTTTTGGTCCCTTGCATCCCCCCATCCCCCAGTGTCACCTGGAGCCTGCGATGCTCTCTGTGGATTTCTGGGAGCCCATGGAGGTGGTGGAGGGGCTGGATGGAGGCCCTGCAAGGGGGAAGAGTTAAGCACAGTGGGAACATGATGCACCCAGAGGTGTGTCCCACTGCCCAGTACCTGAGAGGGCAGCTCAGCCCATGTGCCCAGGGTACTGAGGGCACAGTGGATGCTCCAGCTGTGGCAGGGCATCGAGGGTACCCCATCTCCCACCCTCATCCAGCCCTTGGCCCCCTCCAGCCTGGACACACCGTTTGAATTGTTCTGCTTTTCCCAGCCAAAGGTAGGGGAGGAGATGCTGCCCGGAGACCTGGCGATCTCGTCTCGCTCTGCAAAAGAGCAAAGCCTTGTGGGGCCACGGGCTGCGGGGACCCTCACGGCTCACAGCTGCTCTCAGGGGCTGCCGTGCTGCCCCCTTCCCCAGTACGGGGCAGATGCCTCTTTCCAGATATCCACAGCAGCCTGGGCAGGACCAGCCCCACACAGCCACCAGAGACCCCAGTGCAGATTATGGGGAGCATAAGTTGACAGAAAGGTCTAAGTCAGTACCTGCAGTGCCAGGGGCCTCCCCCTGCTCCTCTACGCCCTGCTGCTGCCCCTGACGCGCTGAGGAGCTCCGGTGGTGCCAGCTCTCTGCCGCAGCGGCTCGTGTCCGGCTGGCTGAGCCGGCTGCAAGGGATGAGGCCACCTCAACCCTCTGTCCCCTTGCTGCCCCCTCCCGCTCCCACCAGGCCCTTGTCCGTACCTATGCCCCACACCTCGGGGGCTGCGGGCAGGGCTACCTGCGTGGCACCGTCCACGGGCACCAGGCGGGTGTAGAGGGAAGGCACGTTGCAGGCTTTGCTGGTTTGCACGGCTTTCAGGCGGAACCGGCGGGCGAAACCTGCCCGGAGCGACGCGGTCAGAGCGGGGGGGATGCCGGGACCGCACCGGGGAGAGGCAGCAGCACCCACCCTGCTCCAGCTTGGCTTCCCGCTGTGCCACGCTCTCATTGTCCCGGACGACGGAGCGCGCTGCCAGGCGGTGCAGTGGCTTGTCCCCGGCTTTGGCCACCCGCCGCGGCGGCTCCTCCCTGCCCGGCCCCTCCCGGGGCTGCAGCAGTGACTCCAGCGACGCTGTCACTTCCCAAGACACCGGCTTGCCGGCTCGCAGCGCGTGGATCACCACCTGGCAGCGCAGGGGCATGCTGGCATCGCCCAGGCTGGGCTGCCCTGGCTCGGGCGCTGGCGAGGCACTGAAGAGGTAGGAGGGCTCCACCAGCATGTCCCAGTCCAGGTGGGTGGGCGAGAGGAGGTTATCTGGCAACGGCAAAGGGTGGGCTCAGCAAGGCAGGGGCACCCGGCTCTGTCCCCACCGCCCTCGCCCCCAGAGCCAGCACACACTCGACTCCACTGCACTGGGCTGCATTTGCCGTGGCTGAGGTCCCAGCTCATCCAGCCGCCCCTCCAGGGACTGGTTCCTCTTCTGGGACACCTTTTCCAGGGCCTGGCAGAGGCGATGGGCATCCAGCTCCCCGTGTGGCGTGGAAAAGCTGCGCCCAGCCAGGGCAGCACGTGCCAGCACCTTCTTCTGCCGCGCCAGCTCCTCCGTGCTCAGGGCCACCGTCACCTGCGGTGTGGGCAAGGCTGGTGGCAAGCCGGGCACAGAGCCCAGGTTGTGCTGAGCTGCCACGGGCACCTGCACCTCTCCGGCTGCTGCCTGGAGCCTTGGCTGTCGTCAGCCCCAGTGCTCTGCAGGCTGGCACCAGCTGCTTCCCAGGGATGCTGCCCTGGCACCACAGACATGGGAAGCACCCACACAGGAGTTTGCAAACATCCCTGGAGACTGACTCAGGCTGATGCTGGAGTTGCCAGGGATTTGTGTGTGTGCAGAAGTGAGGTTAACTAGGATGCTCAGGCTGGATGATGTTACAATGGGGTGCATTCCCCAGTGCAGAGTGATGTCCCTGCACTGAGAAGCTTCCCCTAAAAGCCATGTCAGGGCAGTGGCACCCATGCCACCTCTCGCCCCAGCAGCAGGGAGTTGGGAGGATCATTTACTCTACAGGGAAATCACTTACGCTTGACATTTCAGCAGCAAAGGTCACCAGCTGTGCTGCTGTGTGACAGGAGTGGGTTACCTAAGCCGTGCCATTGGGAAGGAGCGTGTCCTGCTGCTGGGTGACAGCTGGCCTCCCCAAGCCTTGGGGCACTGAGGAAGCTGCCTTTCCCCATCCCAGCAACCCAGCTGGGTTTTAAACCCAGGTATGAAGCAGCAGGGATGTGGCCCATCACTAATGAAGCAAATGGCAGTGTTGGCTGAGGGCTGAAGGAGCCAGGCTGAATCCCAGCCAGCCAGCCCTTCCTCTCCAGCTCAACAGATTTGTTACATGGTGCCAGCCCAGCTATTTTCATTTGGTTTCTGCAGCTTTAAGGCGTCACTGAGCTGGCTCAGGGGTCTGTTAGGCACTCAGCTGACTGCTGGCCAGGGACACTAAGGGACCAGCTGCTTGGTCCCCAGCTGTCCCACTTCAGTAGGGCAAAACCACCCAGGCATATATTGCTGATCCTTGCTTAAAATTCAGGCTACAGCACTCTGTTTCCCAGCCCAGTGGGCAGATGCCTGGGCACAGCAGGGCAGCGAGGCTCCAGCTAAGCCATGAACAACCCCCACACCATGAGCCCCCCCTGCACCCCATTGCCATCCTTACCTTGGTGCCAGCTGGGGCAGAGGGCAGCGGGGCAGATTTGGTGGAGGACTCGCAGAGGGACAGGCTCTTCTGGCCCTGCTGGGAGGTGACATCAGCACCAGGGGCCGAGGAGCCACCCTCAGGGGCCACATCCCGGGAGCCAGTGGACTCGCTGCTGGTGGAGCTGCGGGAGAGCAGCCCCTGGCTGCGGTCAGTGCTGACAGAACAGTGTGTCAGGACATACTGCTCCTGGATGTAGGAGGGCTGGTAAATCCGCTTCCAGATGTCTCCCCCAGAAACAGGATCAATACCTGCCCGGTGAGCACGCACCCTGTTAGCCCAGGGCTCCCTCGACTGCCCCCCCGCCCCAGCTCGGGACCCCACTCACTCCGCTCTGACACCTCTGTACTTCCAGCAAAAAGCTCCAGGGAGGCATCCCCAGTTCCTGGGTTGCTCTGGGGTAGCTGGCGGCTCTCCCCAGGACTTGGCACTTCCTGCTGGGAGAGAAAGGCTGAACCCCGGGAGCTGTGGCGAGCCCCTTCCTGGCCCTAGGAGAGAGAGGACACCGCCATCAGCCCCCAGCCGGGGAGCAGCCGCAGCCCTGGGGCCACGCCGCCCTCCCCGGGCCGGTGCCACTCCTACCAGCGGGCGCCTGTCCCCAAAGCGGGCGATGCTGTAGAGGACGCAGTAGCTGATGAGGCGGTCACCGGGGTAGAGGGCCGGGAGCTCGGTGGGCGAGAGCAGCGCCTCCATGCTGTCGGGGACGTACCAGTCGATGGTGATGTCGCTGATGGCTGGCTCGATCGCCTTCTTCAGGGACTTGATCAGCTGGGGTGGGAAGTGCAGACAGTGTCAGACACGGTGGTGTCCCCAGTGCCCCCCCGCCCCTGCCTGGGTGTTACCTTGGGCTGCAGCCTCTCGGCCGGGCTCAGGAACTCGGCACGGCCCCGGCTCACCTTGGCCATGGCCTTCAGCAGCCGCCGGCACGCCCGCGGGCCCATGCCAAAGCTGAAGCACCTGCAGGAGAGCCAGGGAACAGAAAGCCATGGCTGGGCTGGGGCCAGGGGCTGGCAAACCCAGTGGTGAGCCCTTTAGCAGGGATGGGCAGGGGTATCTGACAGCCAGAGTGCTGCCCTGGCTCTGTGCCGGGCTGGGGCACCCCAGGAAGAGCTGAGCCGATGGGCTGAGGGATGTGATGGGTGAAGGGCACCCTTGGGGCAGGTGTAGCTAGGATTTGAGGCTGCACAAGGAGAAATCAGTGGGAACAGCACAGGGATTTAGGGAGCAGCGAGAGCTGCTGCAGTGCCGGTGCCGTACCTGACGGTGCTGGCCTGCCGGCGCACCAGCCGGAGGATCCTGCTTGCATTGCCCGCTGCCGCACCGGTGAAGAGGAAGAGCTGGCGAGGGTAGCCGTGGTGGAGGGGCTGTGCCAGCGCCCAGCCCAGGGCTGCCAGCAGGTTGGTGCCACCAGGGTCCGCCCGCAGTCCGCTGAGATGCTCGCAGGCACGCCGCAACGTCTCCTGCCAGCACAAAGAGCCGCCCTTGCAGCGGTCCCCTGGCTCACCAGCCCCCACCCCAAGCCAAGGAGCTGGGAGAGGGACAAAGAGGGGTGAGTGGATAGCCAGGATTTGCCTGTGGTACTCACGTTGCTGCAGAGGCGACTGGATGGGAAGAGCGGCTTGATGTCAGTGCCAAAGCTGGCGAGGTTGAGCAGTGTTCCTGACGGGAGGCTCTTCAGGGCCACCAGCAAAGCCTCCTGAGGTGACAGCAGGGACCAGGGACAGCTGCTAGAGGCTGGCCACCCAGGGAGCACCCCTGCACCCATGGCCGTGCCTCACCTTGACCTTGTCAAGGTCAGGGCCGCTGGCGGAGTCGCTGCGGTCAATGAGGAAGAGGATCTCGCGGGTGACGCTCTGCAGGTCCCCGGGGCTGCCATCCACAGCCGGGCAGAAGTTCAGCATCAGCACGGGGTTGGGGAAGATGTCTTTGTGGAAACGCTTCTGCACGAAAGCCACCTGCGAGCCAGGCGGGTCGGAGGCTTTCTCACACCCTCCAGACCACACCAAGGTCTTCCTCACCCACATCCCACCACCTCCCCCTTTCCTATGCCCTGTCACCTGTCTCTCGCCGCTGCTGTCCTTCCTGGCAATCCGCGTGTAATCCCGGCGGCTCCGGATGTGCGCCTCGTACTCAGGGTACGTCATGGTGCCATCCTCGATCACCAGGTGGGGGCTGTGCGGCTCTGGGGGGCACAGGAGAGCTTTGAGATACCCTGTGCTGCAAGGGGCTGGGGGATGCTCTGGATGTTTCTGGGGTGATGCCTCAAACCCTCCAAGGGCACCATCTCCCCTCACCACAGGGGTAGAGGATGATCTCCAGGTCCCTGTCATAGCGGTGGGGCTCGGCTAGGGTGACACAGGTGGTGGTGGCAGAACTGGCCCAGGGGTCAGCATCAGCTCTCAGGGCATGTGATGGGCTCTCCAGCCCTGCAAAGAAGGGAATGCAGCAGGTAAGTCCCTCACAAACCTCCCCCCTCAGCCCCCCACCCACCAGGCCCCACAGCAGTGGCTCGTTCCTGACAGAGCTAAAGGGATTGACTGGCCAGCAGCAAGGAGCACATCCCCATCCTCCTCACCCATCCTCTCCCCAGTGCATCACATCACCCCAGGGAAGGAGACTGCTGACCTAGAGCTGCCCAAAGGCACAGGCAGAGTGACTTTGAGGGGTCCCAACCCCAGGGATAGAGTGGAATTCTTCCCCTAGAGGGAGTGCAAGAGGATGCCCAGGAACAGGCCCCCACATCCTCCTAGAAGGGAGGGATCAGGGATCATCACCCACATTTTGAGGAGGTTTTACACAACCAACTGATAACACCCTGATAACCCCCTACCTGCCAGCAAGCAGGGGCCCTTCACCAGCAGCTCGAAGGCGAACTCATAAGGAAAAGGGTTGTAGGGTCGTCCCCGAAAGACATCCACGCTCTCCACAGGCACCACAGTGGGTGACTGGCTCCGGGCACCTGGCCCCCCAAAACAGCTTGTGGGGCTGCAAGGGGAGAGGGGGTGATGGCTCCTGCCCACCCAGCCTGCTCGCCCAGCATTGGCATCGCCCCCCTGGGATGGCAGAGACTGAGGAAGCCATGAAAATCACCATAGGGCCAACCTGTCGTCACACAAGCCTGCCGGCTCGCTCTCGGGGTCGGCGGGGACGTGGGGTGTGAGGGTGGGGGGCAGCAGGAGGCGCAGGGCCCCGTCCGGCAGCGTGGCCAGCTCCTGCACGGTGCTCAGGGTGACGGCCAGGCTCTCCGAGGGGCACAGTGTGCCAGTGACGATGATGAAGGTGGAGCGCTCCACGTCCTCATCCAAGACAAGGTGGCCTGGGCAGGAGAGGGAGGAGGATGGGGGGAGGTCAGTGAGGCATATGGGGTTGGGGAGGAGGTCATTAGTGAGCCCTAATCGCTCCCAAAGGTGACAGCAGAGCACAGGTGTCACAAAGGCTGTGAGAACGATGGCAGAGCCCAGGAGAGGTGGAGGGAGGGGAAAGGAGACATTGAGATCTCCAGCCCCAGAGACCTGCCAGGCACTGGGGTGGCCTGGCCGGGGCTCTCAGACCCTCGTACTCCCCCACACTTTCCCCCTGCCCGTTCCGAGCCTCCCGGCTAGGAACGCCCCACAGCAGCAGCCATGGCACGGCACTCACCGCTGGCGCAGCGGCGCGGGCGGCCGGGGCCGGGGCCGGGGCTGCACTGCAGGCAGCACTCCTGCACCCGGTGCCGGTTCTGCACCTGGAACGTCACCCGCCGGCCGCCCGCTGCCGCCTCAAAGCCGGCCACCACCTCCGACTCCTCCAGCGGGTAGATGAAGATGCCTGCAGGCAGAAGAGAGCCCCGAGGCAGACGCGGGCACGGCCACTGCTGTGGCACGGAGCAGCCCACGGGAACCCCTGGGAACCCGTCTGACTCGCACGCGAGTGAGACACAGGAGCGACCCAGAGCGAGGATGAACTCCTCCCGTTCCTCCGTGACGGCAATGTTTGCTCAGTGTCACTCTGCTCCTGCCCACAGCGGGTGACAGTGGGCCCACCTCTGCTGGCCTCCATCTTTACAGCCCAGACTGAGCAAGGTTTGGGGGTCGGGACACAGATGGGCTGCAGACAGGACGCTGTCCAGCACAGGGGCTTTCAGGGGGCAGTGCAGGCAGCCTGGGTCCCTGCTCCACCTGACAGCCCTCCCTTACCTTCCACAGGCTCCTTGTGAGGGTTGGTGTACGTGAGGTGAGCAGTGATGCTCAGGGAGTAGCCATTGGCACAAGCCTTCACCGTGGAGCTCTTCAGGGGCAGAGCCTCCCAGGACAGGAGGGCGTAGAGGCCTGGCATGGTCCCTCAGTGGGCAGCTGTGAGCAGAGGGAAGGCAGGCACTGGGTGTTCAGGGACGGGGTCTGCTGAAAGGGGCTTCTGCCCACAGCCGTTTACATCCACCCAGCCTGCAAGAGGGAGCAGGTCTCCAACCCTCCCACACCCCAGGCTGCTCTTCAGCATCCATGGAACACATGGACCTGGACCTAGGTCTCTCCCTGGACCCCAGCCCACCTGCAAACCAGGTCTGGAGCCACAGGAGTTCACAGAGAGGGCAACAAAACTCCTGTGGGCAGTGGTTACATGCAAGCCCCAAGCTCTGGCAGACAAACGGGCTCCTGGACAGAATGGATAATGGCCAACCACATGCAGACCATCTCTCAGCCACCCCAGAGCAGCTCCAGAGCCTCTCCAGGCCATCTCCTGCACTGGCTGGGAGAGGAGCATCAGTACTGCTCCCATCTCCATTCGTTCACAGAGGTTACCAGGGTAATTTGTTGAAAGAAAAAAGCCAACCAGAAGGGTGAGAAGCCCACAGTGTAACTAGGACAAAGCAGCCAGCAGTGTTTGCTGGGGGTTTAATAATTAACAACAAGGTCAGTGCTGCACAGAAGAACAGCACAGAGGGAATGCACTGCAGGGTGGAGCCCGACAAGTGGATGATCATCTCCCTCTTTGCCCAGAAATGGATGTGTCTGGGGTCCCACCTTTTGGCAGGAAGAGAGGTGGCTGGGGATGCCTTCCAGCCGTGGCACCAACCCACTCCACACCTCTCTTCCCCTTGGGAAAAGCACTCAGGAGCAGCATCACAAATAATTGTCTGGAGTCAAGGCATCTCTCCAACATCAGCTCACCCTGTGCCATCAAATATTTGTGTAAAATATTCCTGTCAGCCTCAGCCCTGGCTGTGTGGCTCTGTGGACAGTGGGCATGGGGTCTGCTCCCCACGTGGGTCTGCACCTCTGCTCTGCCCCAAGCACCTGGGACCCAGCAGCAGCAAGGCCCCCGCCCCACGCCGTGTGCTGGTGCTCCAGCACACAATGTGCCCAGGGCAAGGACAAAGCCAGGTACAATTGAGCCATCTGGTGCCCCCACTCCAGCGGCCTTCATGCTGGGAACAGCCCACAAGAACTCTGGTAACAGGAGGCTGGGGTGCCCCTGGGGTGCCCTGGGCGTGCGGGCACAGGGGGCCTCTCACAGAGCATCCTTGAAAGAGGAGCAGGGCTGCATCCTTGGAGGAGCACCGGGACCAAACTCTCAGCTGGCACAAAGCAGGGAGCCTTGGAGAAGTGCAGAAGTGCATTAGCAACGTGGCTGCATCCCAGGAAAATCAGTCCATTACACCAGAGGAGAGCCTTTCACATGCTCAACTGGCACTGCAGGGTTGTGCTGGCAGATCCTGGCCACACAACCACACCCCATCATCACCAACCTCCACTCTCTGTGCAGGATGCTGCATGCACTGCTGCACCCCCCAAACTGTGCTCCCGAGGTGGCACAGGGTCCCTGCACAGGGTCCCTGCACAGCCTGCTGCTCCTCCACACTTGCAGTTCCACACTTGGGAACATCAACAGCTGGGTCCTGCCCTGACCACAGCACCCCACAGACGGGATCTGGAGACCAGGATGCCTGCAACCCAGCCACACTGAGCCATTAAAGATGTATTTCTTCCCCAAGCCGTTTAATTTGTTCCCAAGGCACCCAGTTTAATGCTCAGCAACGTGCCCGCTGTTTGCCTGCCGGCCGGGTCACTGCCAGCTTGTTTACCAGGGACTTACTGGAGAAGCTGTCCCGGCTGTGTTTTATCACTTCTCCTTACATTTACCCTCACAGAGTAAACAGGCCCCATCTGGCCCTGCCACGCTTTGTGCTGGCTGCTCTAAGCCCTGTGGTAATGAATAAAACCCGACCTGATGGTCCTCACCCCAGCCCCTTCATCCTCTTTCCCTGGGGCAGCAACTTGTCCCCAGATGCCAGTGCGGCATCTCCAACAGGTCCCCAGCGCTCTCCCCATCCCCAGCATTATTTCCAGTACTTTCACAGCCCTCTCTTCTTCCTCCTCTCCACCTACTGCCTGCAGGAGCAGCAAGAATTTAACCAGCAACAACCCCAATATAAAAGGGCTACAGCAGGCTGGGGGCAGCTCTCTGTGCTGGCAGCTAAAAACCATCTGTGAAGGCGAGAAGGAGCTGACTCTTCCCTAGGTCAGAATAAATCAATGTTTCTCTTTGGCCGGTGGGCAGGCTGAGTTTTCCAGCAAGGCTGCTGAGGGGAGGCAGGTGCCTGAGCCCAGTGGACCCTCTCTGAGGGAGTTGTCAGAGTTCCACCTGCTGCAGCAACAGCCGCCCAAACCGGGTTCAGCACGGTCCGGGGGAAGGAAGAGGCCAAACCTGACACAGGCAAACCCAGCGGAAATTTCCACTGGTGGCAGATACACAGGCAGGTTCAAGAGAAAGGATGGAAGGAGAGGAGCCCAAGCCTCTGCAAGAGTGCCTGGAGTGAGGAGCCATTGCTGCCCCTGCTTCCCTGGCCTCCCCTCCCTGCGAGACATCCCACGGGGCACAGAGGCAGGGGAGCAGGATCCATCCCAGCTCCTGGAGCGTGGAGAAGGCCATGGAGCCAGGAGGTGATGCTGCTGCTGCCCTACACCCATGGGACACACCACTTTGCAGAGCCCAAAGAGGAGTGAAGAGGAAGGAATTGCTGGATGGGGCAGAGGACTGTGTCCAGCCTGTGGTGCCTCCTGCTTTGTCCGCTGGGGAGTGGGAACAGAGAGCAGAGTCCACTGCACACGCGCGTGCAAGCTGGCACTCACACCCTGGCTCCGACACCGCGCCCAGGACCACCACTCCAGGACCTGCGCTGCTGCTCTCACCTCCCCAGAGCCACAGAAACCCTGCAGAAACCCACCCTGGTGTCAGGGAACAGGAGTGCCTGCCCTCAATGCACCCTAACACAGGCACCCCCAAAAGAAAAGTCTCATGGATTCCCCCTGGCAAGGGCGAGTCCTGGCAGGGCAGCCCCACGGAAGGGTGCCGGTGTCCTCTGCCACGGGACAGCCGTGGCCTGGGCCAGGGACCGGCTGCAGATAACCTGGAGCATGTTCCCAGCAGTTACTGGAGCCAGCCCTGCCTGGTCCCTGCCGGATGGTGATTTCAGCACTTTTGTGGCCCTGCTGTCTCATCTCCACCTCTCACCCCTCCGATGACCCAGAGCTGCCCTGACAGCGGATGCGCAGCCCTGGGACGCCGAGGGATTGCAGGACACCCTCAGGGTCCCAAGCCACCGCGGTCCCTGCCCTGCCTGCCCCTGGTGCTTACCTGGAGGAGGAGGATGAGGATGACACAGAGGCTGCAGGCTCCTTTCAGCACCCGCTGGGTCCCTGCTTTCTGCAGAGCCCTCTTCCCTGGGGATGGGTTTCCCTGTCCCTCTGTCTGGGTGGCTGCGGTACCCGGGGGATGAGCGGTCCTTCCCCGCCTCTCCCTGCTGCAGGCTCCCTCTCTGGCACTGGCTCCTTCACCGCCCTCGCTCCATCCCTCACTCCCTGTGCCAGCAGCAGAGCTGCTCCAAGCCCAGCCTCATTAAAGAGACACACTCCCTATACCGGCACCCTGGGGGGGTGGGGGGATGCTCTCACGGGGAACGCTGGGGGCCCCGGGGGACAGCCAACACCCTCAGAGAGTGACAGGCACCAGCCAAGGACAGAGTCAATCAGCGGCTGTGGGCTGCTCTGTACCCACAGAATAGCAATGTCTAGGCAAACTGGGGTAGTGGTGAGACCCCTGGGGATGCTGCAGCAAGAAAAACCACGGGGTTTGTCTGTCTGGGACAAGTAACCACCCCCTGTGTGCCCCCACAACACATCATGAGGCAAAATAGCCCCCATCAGCCAGCTGAACTCTCCAGTACAAATCATGCTGGCCACAAGTGTCACAACCAGCTTCACCAGGAAAGGTCTCAGCTGCCCTGAGATCACAACAAAATGACTGGGAGCAGGTAGATGCTCAATATCCACCCCAAACCCAGACGCCCTTGGGTACCGCTGGGCTTTCCTCTTCAGCCTCCATGTGCTGCAGTGAAACCACAGCCTTGAGGAGCAGGAAAGAGAGGGGATTCAGGGACAGCCCAGCTTTTGGGTGACAAGTGTGACAACAAGCCCCCTTGGGGAAGGTGCAGACAGTCAGGAAATCCCAGCAAAGTCAGGACGTGTCTGCTGGCAGGGAGATCTCACAGCCCGGGGCGCACTGGGAATCCCTCAGCCACTGGCAGCCCCACGTTCCCAAGCAGGACCAGAGAAATCCATCAGATTTGGGCTAATCCCTGCCCTGCCTTTCCCAGGCAGCTCCCTGTGCTATAGATAGGACTGTGCTGCTGCAGCTCTTTTTATAGAGCACACAGACAGGAGTGCTCCCCACCTCCTGCACCGCAGAACCCACCGCCACAGCCACACCGAACCTGGAGCCAGCCCAGGCACGAACTGGGGCACAAAAACCCAGCAGCACCACAAGGGGAGCAGCCCCCAGTCCTCAGCAGGTATTTTTAGATCTCACCTCTGAGCTGACCCATATGCCACTACAGCTTCAGCTCCTTGACACGGGCTTCACAGGTGACAGCAGGAGCAACGGAGGAAATCTCGGTGGAAGGCGCCCTGTGCTGCCCACGGTAGTGTGAGACACACTCCTCCTTCCTGACCCCTCACCCTGAGCTTTAGGCAACAATTATCCGGCCAAGAGGCACTCTGTGCATCCCTGGGGCGCTTGCTAGAGCACTCTGAGCCATTCCCTCCCCCATGTGAGATGCCCCACGGCCTCCTGGTGCAGAGAGGAGAGCTGCAGTGTGCAGCTGCTCCCCTTCCCTCTCCTTTATGACCACAGGAGAAGGATGCTAATCCATGTGTTATCCCCCCGTGACAGCCGCCGGCTCTGGGAGCTGCTGGAGGCCCCGCACACAGCACAGCACATCCACACAGCCTGGGACTGATGGGGCTCCTGCTCCCATCAGCACAGCAAGCGCCACAGCCACGCCAGCCCCAGAAAAAAAAACCCACAAGCTTTGATTTTTCTCTGAGATATCATTTCTAGGCCAAGCTGAGGCGAGGAAAAGCGTCCAAATGTGAGCACTGGTTCAGTGCCACCAGCCGGGGTGATGGAGCTTGGCCAACCCTGGTGTGACAGCAGGTGAATAACATGGCATGTGCAGCACTGGGGACACAGCTGAGCCTCCCCAGCGTGCTGGCAAACCTCAGCAGGAGACACAGAGGGGCTCCTTCCCAGTCTGCTCCCAGCAGCATCAGGCATCAGGTGTCAGTGTCCCTGCTCCGCTCAGTCACAGCTTCCCTACAGCAGCTCGTCAGACACAAATAGACTTGGAGAGCCTGGCACTGCTTTCAGCAGAGTGCTGAGCTAAGACATGTGTTAAACTCTGCAAACAGAGGCCCAGCTCAGCCCAATGGCTCCATTCAGCATCCTCACACCCCAGTAACACCTCACCAGCAGCTGCAGCAATCTGGATGGGAGTATTTATCCCCAAATCACCTGGTCCTTGAGCTGAATTATCACCCATTGACAGGGCTTGCCGGAGGGGGCACAGCCCACAGAGATTTTACAGATACTCTCAGGTCCCAGTCGTCAACAAGCCCTGTGAATTTACTGTGAGTTTAGTTATTTTGGGAAATAACCCAAATCCCAGGCTGGCAGCAACCGTGCTCAATGCAGCTGCAGCTCCTCAGACCCCGCTGAAGATTGCACAGGCAGAGGGCTTGCCTGCAGGGAGAGGGGCAGGGGCGTCCTGTTTAGCTGCTCCATAATAAGCAAGAACTAAACCAAGTCCGGAGGATGGGTATCCATGGAGGAGGAAGGTCCCAGTGGTGTTTCTGGTCAAAATCAGGCACACTTTGGCATAACCTGCATGATATTGGTCTGCCCGGCTGCAGGGAGTTACAGAGGGCCTGGAGGGAGGAAATGAAACAACACATCAGCAGAGATAGAGATGGCTGGTGGAGACATCTGGGATCCTTGGGGAGAGGGGTTGGGAATGCTGCCAGCACTTCAGCCTGCCGAACTGAAATCTNCGGCCCCCTGGAGAAACCGAAACTGCCCAGAATTGAGGAACCCGAAACTCCCGAGCCGGTGACGCCTCCCTTTGTTTCCTGCACTGCGGCCGAGCCCTCTGCGAGGTTCGGAGGTGGGGCTGAGCCATCCCTGCCCGGGACCCTCCTCGCACGGCAGCACAGCCGCACGGCGGGCGCTCGAGGGTGGGCATCGCTGCTCCGGCTCCCCGCGCTTCTCCCGAACGTCTGCTCGCGGTGGGACGCGGANTTCCCAGGATGCTGGCAGAGGTAGATGAAGGGGCTGGAAGCCCCTGTGGGGCTGGCTCTGACACAGACCCAGGCCACATACTGGTGGCTGCTGGATTTACTTTCTGCAGGCGAAAATAACCGGGGCTCCCGGCCGTGGGGCGCGCCCGGGGGGATCCCGCAGCAGCCGCCCCGCCGGGGCTCG
>WEZZ01022088.1:9224-23755 GCA_013400585.1 Chloropsis cyanopogon | reverse complement strand
GATTTCAAACTAGTACAATAACCAGCACGTGGACATCTCATGTTTGGGGTGTTGATTGGTTAGGGGTATGTGTGAACACTGTGTGATCAGATACCTTATTGGGTAAGAGAACATGTGAACACCAACACCTGCAGTGGCAGGCAGCCAATACATGTTTGTTTTTCTTCACAAGAATGTAAACAGATGAGAGCTTAGCATCTGAATACAGCATAAAAAGGCTTGGATTTTTGCAATAAACTATTTCTCTCTGCCATTGCCAAGGGGAGTCTGTGAGTCTGTCATTTATCATTGCTACAAGAAACCTAAATAATGTTTTATCTCCCCAAAAGAAAAAAATGGACATGTAAAAAATTTTATACACCCAGCAAGAAGTATTTTCATTGCAACTGTACTTAATCCTTCCATTAACTCTCTGAAAACCACAGAATTTTAACTTGCTTGTAGCTTGTGGCCGACAGCCCACACACCCAAAGAGACACCCTCAAGTGTCTCTACCAGGCCGCCCTCAGTCCCACCAAGCTCACCTGGGCACATGCCCATGCACCGACACAGCTCCCCAGCAGCTCTGCAGGACGAATGCTGTCTGGTAATTCTCACATCCACACACTCTAGTTTGCACTTCCTTTTGTAACACAGGCAAATCCACTCCTCCAATGCCAGCAAGTCTCATCTGTCTGCCACCCAAGTCACTCCCCAGAAGTCCAAGGGCCTCATGCAACTCCAAAAGCCCAAGCCAATTGTCCTGGAGCAGTCCATGCATATGCTGCTGCTGCTAGGCATCCACTTCACAGTGAAACACAGCATGGTCTTTACACATCTGCTCTTGTCTGGGTGTCCACCTTGCATCTTCTTTCTTAAGTCTCCCAACCTCACAAATCCCCTCCAGTTTTCTCCTCCACTGATGGTTTCAAACATCTGTTTCAGCCATTTCAGTCACAATTTGACAATTTTCCAAAGTTAATGTTTTTTATACAGTCTAAGACTCTTAGGGCCTGCTGAGGGACAAAAAGGAAGAAAAACCTTATCCCAAATTATCTCACTTAAGAGTGCTAGTAACAGATGTATATTGTTAATATATTTTTTTATTGCAAAGGCTGCCTAAACATTCACATCTAGTTAAAATTAGGCAGAAAGGCTGCAGGGAAACATCACGGAAGGTAACAACAAATTTGTGTACTCAAATATAACATGCAGAGAAAGAGACTAACTGAAACTCAGGCTAAATATAGCACATGGGGGAACTTGCAGACCTGTGAGCACCCCTGGGGCAGCACTGCTTTCACATCACCAGCAACAGTACATTATATACACATTTCTAACCTCTACACTTCTTGCCTAAAGCACAAGAATCAGTCCACCACTAAAGAAAAGAAAAAAAAAAAGCCCCAAAAACAAAAAACAAAACCCAAAACCCCAAATTTCCCCTTTGTTTCACTTGGTTCCTTTCCTCTAGCATTTGCTAGGTTTTGTTTCCCTGACCTATGTTTTGTCTGAGTAGATCCTTCCATTTTTGCTTCCTGAGCATCATTCTCCCAGGTAGCTCAGCTGTGTGCACTGCAGGGATGAACTGGATTCCTCACTGAAGCATTGCCAGCAGAAGATGTGCAGGCAGGATCACAGCCATGCCCTCTCCTCCATACACAAGTGTTCCTCCATTTCCCCTCATCCAAATGACATTGTACACACACACATCCAACCCTTGAGACCATGCACAAATTCTGCTGGTGGCTGGGCTGAAGCAGACTGACTCAGCATGATATTCTCAAGCCACATTTCCTTGGACAAGCATTTTTGTGTAAGTTTTTCTTGTGCAAGGTCCTCAATACACCCCTCCATTAATTTTTCTGCATTTAATAACCTCTTGTGGCTTCATTTGGTGCAAGAACACTGTCGTAGAACTGCTTTTATTAACTATCTGGTCTTTTAGTAAACTAGCAACAGAAGACACTTTCTTCCTGTAGCAGTGCCACTTCTACAAACAGCATGCAGAGATGCAAGGACACAAAAATTTTTAGCACTGTGAGAAGTGGAAGACTCTTCAAGCTTACAGTGATATAAGCTTCTGCTACTGTTTTGAGGCTTGGCCCAGCTGTCAATCCAGAGTCAAGAGAAAACTGAAATATGAAAAATGTAAATTTAGAGAAACATATGCTATACAATACTATAATAATATTTGTATTTGGTTTGCATGGCCAAGCTTTGATAGCGGGGGGCTACAGAGGCAGCTTCTGTCAGAAGCTGCCAGAAGCTTCCTGCATGTCCAGCAGAGCCAACCCCTGGCAGTTTCAAAGATGGATGTGCCACTGGCCAAGGCTGGGCCAATCAGAAATGGTGGTAATGCCTCTGATAACATCATGAAGAGGAGGAGGAGGAGGAGGAAGAGGAGGAAGAGGAGGAAGAGGAGGAAGAGGAGGAAAGAAGAAAAGTATTGTGCAGTTGTAGTTGTGGCCAGAGCAGGGTGAGAATATGTGAGAAGAACAACTTTGCAGATACCAAGGTCAGTGGAGGAGGCGGCAGCGGTGCTCCGGTGCGGGGAGGGGGAGCACCAGCAGCGGTGGCCGAATCGGAGCTGCCGACAGTGGAGGGGGCGCTCCAGCTGCTGCTTGGGAAGCAAGGAAAACCGGTGCCACTGGGTGGAGCGAAACCGAGTGCGGCAAAGGCACCCCCGCTGCCGCCGCCTGCAGCGAAGAGGGAGCCGCAGGCGGAGCAAATGAGATGGGACGCTCCATCACAGTCGATCGGGACACGGTTCCCGGAACGATCAGCAGCAGGCTCAGAGACAAAATACATGTTGGCTTTGTTGCTTCACTTTTCCTTGGGGTCTTGCCGTGAAGGGCTTTAGAAATGCATCTCCAGGGAACAACTAAAGCCCTTGCGGCTGCATTCCCTGTGGTGACCTTATTTAGCAAAGAATCGCCCAGGTACTCCCAAGTCTCCGGGTCAAACGCAGTGCTCAGATCTGCTGGGAATCCATGGGATTTGGCCCAAGACAGCAGATCGTAAAGTGCTTCATTCGATACTGCGATTCCTAGGGGAGGTATCACAATCCTCCACACAGTAAGAATTACTTGTTAATTTGTAGAAAGTTAGTTCCCCGTTTTAAGGAAAACCCATCCAAGCAGCCGTCCACCTCAAGAGGCAGACAGTCCACTTTACTGGGGATCTGTCCTCGTCCTAGCTCTTAGGCTAGAGGGTAAAACCGCGGTTCGAAGGGACGAACCCCCTCCAGGGAGGATGTGGGGAAAGGTAGCTATTACCTCTCCAGGGAACAAAGGGTGTCTGATCCGTCTTGCAGGGAACCCCGGAGGTCAGCCTGAGGCGTCTCTGGTTCGTCTCTCAGTTTCCTCAGCAGGGTCCGCAGAGATGTCTGCCGTTCATCTTGCTCTGACGGAGGGATCACCAGATGATCTCCAGATCGTGCTAGACACACATCCGGAGTCAGCAATTGTCACCCCAGTTTGTCTGCACCCTCAGAAGGGTCAGCAATGGCCAGGCACACGTCGGGGTCACTAATTGTTACAAAATCGTCCCCGGTGGTATCGGAGACAGTGAAGAAGGCAACAAATATAGACTCCATCATTCAGCAGCCATGACAGGCCGAAAAACCTCTTCTTTATTGATCGATATCTTCTTCCTAGTTTTCTACAGGTAGACCTCATTGGTCATCTACTTAATACATTTCACATGATTGGCTAATTAACACTTTACTACAAGCATCATGTAGCACAGGTTAACATGATCACAGCTGCAGATTGTTTTGAATTCTTCATCTCCAGCTCCCTAATGTCTCCCGGACTGAGCCACGGGAAATATTATCTAGCTTTCTCCTTCTCTGACCAGACTGTGCATCCACGATTCTTGATTATTGTCTTGTCTCTTGCCTTGGTTATAGTGTTATCACACTGTCAAATGGGTCACTAAACATACACGGTACCTGCCACATTTCTAAAGCAAGTTCTTAAATACTTTTTTAAAATTCCATATAATAAAGATATATTTTAATATTTTTGTGAACGATCCCTAGCTACCAACTAATTTTGTTTTCTTCTCTAAATTATCACAGCAACACCCAAGTCCTTCCAATGACAAGCCTATTGCAAGTGCATTTTATGATCTCCATAAACCTCTGCAACATTGCATAGGAATTTTAAGAACAGAAACTAACATTTACCAAATCAAGTTTCCCATATCTGCCTGCATATTTCACTATTTGAAATAAAATCCAACTTAATCTAGTCAAAAACTGCAAAATTGCAAAAACCCATCAAACGGTGCTCTAGAAAAACAAAGTTCACAGATCTTATTGACAATCCACTAAAAAATGAAGGGGGAAAAAAAAGGGCAGACATGCCACTTAACTGTGCATAATGTTTAGCTACAAAACACAAAGAGCACATTTAATGTCGTTTGTACAGCAAACAGAACACAAGCAACTTTTTGGTCTTTCTTGCATTCAATAACAACATCCTCCAACCCCTGCCTGTACAATCATATCTAATACATACTACCATAAATACCCTATAAACCCTATAAACTGAACTCATTTCACCTTTATGTTAGTGAGTGGTCAACATCTGCTATTCACCCCAGAAAGTTGTACTAGCACCTTGTTGCCAACATATACAAACATTTTTCCAGATTACATGTGTTCACAGTCATTTAGTAGTCTGTGCTTTCTTTTATGGCTGTCCAAGAATGATGAGTTTATCTGTATGTGTTTCAGTCTGAGTGTTGCTTTTTGCAACGCTGGCAGCAAGGATGAGGTGCAGTATCCCACACAGGCTCCAGACTGCTTTCCTCAAAAATACTCACTGCCAAATTACAGTAATTCTAAAATTGCACTCACTTTTCCTTTTGTCACTTCACCCTGATAGTACACACTTATTTTGAGATTAACTAGAATATCAAGAATTATCTCCTGTCATTTAGAGTTTATTATTTCCCAATTTATAGCAAAAGCATATTTACTTTTTTTGGTATGTTTTACCCCAGTCATATAATTTCATATCTCCTAACCTTCCCACATAATATAAATTTTCACAGAGATGATACTCCTACTCTAGCATAGTAATAAAGTTTCCTGAGGACAATGTTACTTTCTGTGTTATGGCCAGAAATTAATAACTTTAATGAATGGAAAAAAACCCAGCCATCCAGTCTCAAAACTGATCCCAGAAGGCACAGTATTAGGTGGAAATTATTAGGCAAACTATCATCACCTGTCTTAAATACATTACTGTTCTTGTATTAAACTTCATCAGAATAATTTCACAGAATTACAAAACCACTAGGTTGAAAGAGACCTTCAAGATCATCGAGTCCAACCCATGCCCAAACATCTCAACTAAACCATGGCACCAAGTGCCACATCCAGTCTTTTTTTAAATACATCCAGGGATGGTGACTCCATCACCTCCCCGGGCAGATGATTCCAGTACTTTATTACTCTTTCCGTAAAAAAAATTTTCCTAATAACCAACCTAAATTTCCCTTGGCGCAGCTTGACACTGTGTCCTCTGGTTCTGTCAGTTGCTGCCTGGAGAAACAGACCAACACCCACCTGACTACAACCACCTTTCAGGAAGTTGTAAAGAGTGATAAGGTCACCTCTGAGTCTCCTTTTCTCCGGGCTAAACAACCCCAGCTCCCTTAGTCATTCCTCATAGGGCTTGTGTTCCAAGCCCCTCACCAGCCTTGTTGCCCTCCTCTGGAAATGTTCAAGCATCCCAATGTCCTTCCTAAACTGAGGGGCCCAGAACTGGACACAGTACTCAAGGTGTGGCCTCACCAGTGCCAAGTACAAGGGAAGAATGACCTCCCTGGTCCTGCTGGCCACACTATTCCTGATATAGGCCAGGATACCGCTGGCCTTCTTGGCCACCAGGGCACACTGCTGGCTCATGTTCAGCTGGCTGTTGACCAGTACCCCCAGGTCCCTTTCTGCCTGGGCAATGTCCAGCCACACTGTCCCCAGCCTATAATGCTGCAGGGGGTTATTGTGGCCAAAATACAGGACTTGGCACTTGGACTTATTAAACTTCATCTTATTGGATTCTGCCCATCTATCCAACTGTTCCAGGTCTCTTTGCAGAGCCCTCCTACCTTCCAACAGATCAACACACGCTCCCAGCTTAGTGTCATCTGCAAATTTACTAATGAAAGTCTCAATACCCTCATCCATGTCATCAATAAAAATATTAAACAGAACTGGCCCCAGCACTGATCCCTGAGGGACACCACTAGTGACTGGCCACCAACTGGATGCAGCACCGTTCACCACCACTCTCTGGGCCCGGCCATCCAGCCAGTTCTTAACCCAGCAAGGAGTGCACCTGTCCAAGCCATGGGCTGCCAGCTTTTCCAGGAGTTTACAGTGGGAGACAGTGTCAAAGGCCTTGCTGAAGTCCGAGTAGACAACTTCCACAGCCTTTCCCACATCCACCAGGTGCGTCGCCTGGTCATAAAAGGAGATCCGGTCATAAAAGGATCACCCATTTTAAACATTCCTATGAGGTTTTCTAATACCCACAGGTCCCTTTTATGGCCTATATGAATCCCTGCTGTTCTGAGATTCAAGGAAGATTAGCAGTTAGACCTGCAAATTTATTCAAATAAGATCAAGACGTGCCATAATAGTATTTTTTGTCGTCTTAACAGATTTTTCTTTTCCGACTACTTCATAAGTGAAGGTCTTCATTCAGTCGCTGGTAAGGACATTCACATCTTTCCTATGAGTTGACAGCTTGTAAACAAGTTATAGAAATGGTTCTATGTCTTCTTATATGTATTTTTTAAATTCCATAAAACTGAACATAATTTGGCTTCTCCTTGCACATTTAGTCAGCAATTCCTTGTTCTCTTTTAAAACAATTTTGCAGGGAGCTTTTTAAAAATCTTTTAAAACTGTTTCTGAAACTTCCTCTCCAGAATCCTTTGTTATATATTTTTACAGCTCAATGTCCTCTGCGTTCAGTACAAATTTCAATACAGTTATGGTATTATGAGCAAAGGGAGATCCAGCCAAGTATTTCTTTCAAACAGCATTGGGATTTAGTGGTTGCATATTGGGTTTCCACAGCCAAGCTTTTGTAGCTGGGGGGCTACAGGGGTGGTTTCTGTGAGAAGCTGCCAGAAGCTTCATCCATGGCCAACAGAGCCATTTCCTGGTGGCTCCAAAGATGGATGTGCCATTGGTCAAGGCTGGGCCAATTAGAAATGGTGGTAACACCTCAGTGATAACATATTTAAGAAGAAAGAAAAAAAGTGATTGTGCAGTTGTAATTTCAGAAAGAGAAGAGCAGAGGAAGAATATGTGAGAGGAACAACTCTGCAGACACCAAGGTCAGTGGAGAAGGAGGGGGAGGACCTGCTCCAGGCACCAGAGCTGAGATTCCTCTGCAGTCTGTGGTGAAGACCATAGTGAAGGAGGTTGTGCTCCTGCAGCCCATGGAGGTCCATGGGAATGCAGAGATCCACCAGCAGCCCATGGAGGAGACCCACTATGGATCAGGGGGATGCCTGAGAGGAGGCTGTGAACCCGTGGGAGGCCCATGGAGAGAGGAGCCACGCTGGAGCAGCCTGTCCTTGAAGGACTGCATCCTGTGGAAGAGCGACCCATGCTGCAGCAGTTTGGGGAGGTCTGCTGCCAGTGGGATGGACTAACATTGGAGAAGTTTGCGGAGAACTGTCTCCTGTGGGAGGGACCCCACGATGGAGCAGAGGAAGGACTCCTTTCCCTGAGCAGCAGGAGAAACAACAGGTGATGTGTTGCATCCTATATTTTATGCCTTTTCCCCCTCCCCCCCCCCTATTTTATAAGTTGTCCCTAACCTAATTATTCCTCCCCCTTTTCCCCAATCCACCACCTGTCAGTCCCTACCAAACCTACCCATTTCCCCAGAACCTTCTGTGTCAGTTATGCATTGTTCAGTAGCTGATTTGCTGTTAAGTTATGCTATATATCCACAACTTATCTTATTAGTTGCTGTATCCTAAGTTCCGCCCTTGTCTNAAGGTGTTTTTAAGGATTTATTTTACTTCTCATTATCCTGCTCTGATTTTGTTAGCAATAAATTCAATTAATATCTCTAATTCGAGCCTGTTTTGCCCATGATGGTATTTGATGAGTGATCTCTCCCAGTCCTTATCTCAATCCATGAACCCTTTGTTATATTTTCTCTACCCTATTCAGCTGCTGAGGGGAGTGATAGAGCGGCTGTGGTGGGTGCCTGGCATCTAGCCAAGGTTAACCCACTACAAAATATTTTTAGTTGTTCTACAACAAGATTTAAGACTGTGGTAGATTAAAATACTGTAGTGAACATTCTCTGCTGAAAGACTGAAATGACTTAGCTAGTCTTCTCCCTCCCTTCCCCCTTTCTCATTTTGTTCACTGCTTGAATAAATGGAAGATACCTCCTACCTCCTTCTCATGATTAACTCTGCTTTCTCTGAAGCTGACAGTACCTGCCTAGAAGCAATACCTTTTGCATCACATAGAAAAATTCTATCAGTCACTTTTAAAGATGTTTTGAACTGGCACCATTTGCCTTTTATGACCTAACCTGTCAAAGAGGGGTGCTTTTTTGTTTGTTGTTTTGTTTGGTTTTTAAATTCCTCTTACTTTTCTATATTACATTTAGCAATAATAATAACCATTACTTAGTTTATTACAGAGCTGCCAACTGTTGCTCCTGGTTAAAAGTCAGAACCCTTTAGTTTAATGCAATTTTAAAGCCTGTATTTTTCCCTTATCTTAATAAGGTTATAAAAGGTCAAGCTCAAATCAATAAGTAAACTTTGAGCACTATTTTACTTTAAATCATAGAATATCTCAAGTTGGAAGGGACCCATAAGGATCAGCAAGTCCAACTCCTTCTTCCTTGCAGGACTACCTAAAACTAAACCATGTGACCAAGAGCATCATCTGGATGCTCCTTGAATTCTGACAGGTTCGGTGCCATCACCACTTCTCTGGGGAGTCCGTTGTAGTGATCAACCACTCTCTCAGTGAAGAACTTTTTTCTAATGTCCAATCTGAAATTCCCCCAATGTAGCTTCATTCCATTTCCTCATGTCTTGTTATTGGTCACCAGAGAGAGATCAACACCTTCCCCTCCACTGCTCTTGAGGAAGTTTCAGACTGCGACAAGGTCCCCCCCTCATCCTTCTCTTCTCCAAGCTGAACAAACCAGGTGACTTCAGCTGCTCCTCATAAGTCTTGCCCTTGAGACCTTTCACCATCTTGGTCGCCCTCCTCTGGACACACTGATAGTTTGATGTCCTTCTTGTATAGTGATGCCCAAAACTGCAAACAGTACTCAAGGTGAGGCTGCACCAATGTGGAGAAGTGTGGGATAATCACGATTATATGGCAATTCTGTGCCATATGCACCCCAGGACACAGTTTGCCCTCCTGGACGCAGGGCACACTGTTGAGTCATATTCAACTTGCCATCATCCCAAATGGCCAGATCTTTCCACAGAGCTGCTCTCCTGCTTCTCATCCCTCAAGCTGTATGTATAACCAGGATTACCCTGTCCCAGGTGCAGAATCTTGCTCTTGTTAACTTCCATACGGTTGGTGATTGCCCAGTTCTCTATCTAGATCTCTGTGTAAGGCCTCTCTACCCTCAAGGGAGTTATCTCAGGGATGGTTTATTATCCCATTCCATTTTTAGGGTCTTTGATTTGTTTTGTTTTGTGCCCAGGGGTGGCGGCTGCCCCTGCCCCACCCCCTATCCTCCCTGGCTCCGGAGCTGTCCCGATGAATGGGAACCAAGCCGGGGTTTCCAAGGAGAGTTGGGGGCAGGGCGAGAGGCAGTCTCTTCTGGCGGGCAGTTCGACTGGACACACGTGGCCGGTATCTCTGACCAGGGATCCTGCTGTTTCTGTGGGTTTTGCCTGCTTCTTTTTGGTTTTTGTTTTGCTTCGGCACTGTGACTGAGCTTGCCGGCTGGGCTTCTTTTGCTGCTCTGTCAGGAAGCCCAGAGCCAGTGCATGCCCCGCCAGGATGGGGGACTGCCCTCGTTTCCTGCCGGGGGGGCTGCCCCCACTCTCCGCACAGCCCGGATCCAAAGGACCAGCCAGTGCTGGTGAGAACATCCAGAAGAGCCTTTTACTGCATTCAGGAGCCGGACTGCTACTGCCCAACCCTCACCGTACCTTCGCCATTGCTTGAGGTTTGTGCTACACTGTAGCTTTTCACCTTCTGCCTGCCAGGAGGTCCTGCCGTTCCAGCTTGCTGCTTCTGAGAGTCCTGCTGGGGCACCAGGATTGGCTGCCCCTGGGGGAGTTTGTAAAAGCAAGCCGTTTTTCCATCCCTTCCCGTCTCTGTCAAGCTGCCATAACTGAGTGGTCCCCGAACTCACACTGGAGTGCCCCCTGCAGCCGCAGGGGAATCATCGCACCTACCCTGCCCACCGGGAGCCTGCCAGCGCTCCTGTCGGCTGTGACCGTAACTACACCAAAGGGGAAAAGCGCCTGCAGCTGGGAAGGCTGTTAGTGGGTTTCTGGTTCTGTTTGTTGTCGCTGCCACTGTTGTTTGTTTGCCTTGTTATACATACTAGTAAAAAACTGCTATTCCTTTTCCCATATCTTTGCCTGAAAGCCCCTAATTTCAAAATTATAACAATTCGAAGGGGGGGGGGGGGTCATATTTTCCATTGCAAGGGAGGCTCCTGCCTTTCTTCGCAGACATCTGTCTTTCAAACCAAGACAGGAGTCCACAACACCTGCTAGTTTAGTATCATCAGCAAACTTACTGTACATTTGACTCCTGCATCCAAACCATTTACAAAAACATTAAAGAGCACTGGCCCTAAAATTGAGCCTGTGGGAACGCCACTGGTGACTGGCCACCAGCCTGATGTAACCTCATTTACTATAACCCTTCATGCCCAATTTGTCAGCCAATTGTTCAGAAAGTGTATTATAGACATGTCTAGGTGTGTGCTGGACATTTTATGCAGAAGGATACTATAAGAGACAATATCAAAAGCTTTGCTAAAATACCACATCTACTGGTTTCCTTTGGTCCACTAGATGGGCGACCTTGTCATAAAAGGAAATTAAGTTGGTTAAGCAGACTCTCCCCTTGTGAACCTGTGCTGGCTGCATTGTCTCTCAAGTGTTTTTCAATAACTCCCAGAATAACTTTCTCTACAATTTTACCAGGCACTGAGGTGAGACTGACAGGTCTGTAATTACGAAGGTCATCCTTCTTATCTTTCAAGAAAGTTGGGGCAACATTTGCCAGCTTCCAGTTGACTGGGACCTCTCCAGACTCCTAGGACTGTTGAAAAATAATGGAGAGAGGTCCCATGATAATACTGACCAGCTCTTTCAGTACCCTGGGATGAATCCCATCGGGCCCAATAGACTTCTAGAGATCTAGATGGAGCAGCAGATCCCACACAAGTTCAGAGTTGGCTGGGAGTTTATCATCCCCCTAGTCATGGTTTTCCAACACATGGCTCTGGGGGTCCCAGGGCCCAACATCAGTATTAAAGACAGAGGCATTAAATGTCTCTGCTTTGTCTATGTCCCCATTTGTGAGGTGACTGATCTCATCAAGTAATGGGCCAATGCTATCTCTGATCTTCCTTTCCTTTTTGTTGTCCTTCACAGTGCTGACCAGCTTGAACTCTAATCAAGCTTTGTCCATACAATGGTGAACAGCATCTCTGTAGTCCTCATGTGTCACCTGTCCATGCTTCCAATACACTTTCGTTATCCACCTAAGTTCTAGGAGACGATCTCTGCTCATCCAAGACAGCCTTCTGTCCTGCTTGCCTGACTTTAGACACTTTGGAATTTCCTGCTCCTGCGTGTTTAAGAGATGGCTTTTAAAAAATGACCAGCATTCATGGACCCCCTGGCACAACTTGAGGCTGTTTCCTCTGATCCTATTACTTGGTGTTTTGGAGAAGGACCCCCACTGCACCACAACCTCCTTTCAGATAGTTGTAGAGACTGAAGAGGTCCCCCAGAGCCTCCTTTTCTCCAGACCGAACATCCCCAGCTCCCTCAGCCTCTCTCCTTATCAGACTTGTGCTCCAGGCCCTTCCCTATCTCTGTTGCCCTTCTCTGGACATGCTCCAGCCCCTCAATGTCTTTCCTGAAGTGAAGGGCCCAGAACTGGACACAGCACTTGAGGTGCAGCCTCACCAGTGCCAAGTACAGAGGGACGATCACTTCCCTGGTCCTGCTGGCCACAATATTTCTGATACAAGACAGAATGCCACTGGCCTTCTTGGCCACCTGGGCACACGCTGGCTCATGTTCAGCCACTGTCGACCAGCATCCTCATGGCCTTTTCCACTGGGCCACTTTCCAGCCACTCTGCCCCCAGCCTGCAGCGCTGCAGGAGATTGATGCGACAGAAGTGCAGGACCCGACACTTGACTTTGTTAAACCTCATACAATTGGCCTCAGCCCATCATCCAGCCTGTCCAGATACCTCTGCAGAGCCTTTCTACCCTCCAGCAGAGCAACACCAACTTGGGGTCATCTGCAAACTTGCTGAGGGTGCACTTGATCCCCTCATCCAGATCATCAATAAAGATATTGAACAGGACTGGCCCCAATATTGAGCTCTGGGGAACACCACTAGTGACCAGCTGCCAGCTGGATTTAACTCCATTCACCACCACTCTCTGGGCCCAGCCATGCAGATAGTTTTTTACCCAGTGAAGAGTACACCCATCCAAGCCATAAACAGCCAGTTTCTCCAGGAGAATGCTGTTGGAAACAGTGTCAAAGCTTTTACCGAGGTCGAGGTAGACAACATCCACAGCCTTTCCCTCATTCACTGAGTCAACTAGCTTCTTCAGCAACCTGAAGTCTGCTCTTCCCATATCCAGGGAAAAAGTTTTGCTGGCAGTTTATCTCCTATGGCAAACTGATGCCTTAAGTTTTAGCTTTCATATTTTCCAGATTCTGTACTGCATTAGTATATAACTCTGAACTTCATATAAAGTGTTAGCAAGTTCTCTTCACAGTTTAGTTTGACAAAACAATCCTTTTCCAGCCTGAGAACCAAGGACACCATTGCAGCTTCAGGCCCAAAAAGTATAAACAACAGGGAATTGAAGAGATCAATCTGGGAGGATGGGACTTCATAACCTGAAGCTGTAATTGGACAATTAACCCCAATATGTAAATGGACCATAACTTATAAAAGTGTGTGAAAACTTGTGATCGGTTGTCTATCTTGAATGTAGCCGTGGCTGGGTTCTTGTACTGCCCAAGGTGTATCCTTTGAAGGCCTTTTTAATAAATACCTACTTTATCCTTTAACTCTGTCTAGCCTCTGTTCTAGGTAGCCTCTCAAGGCATCAAAACGATTCGAAACTCAACTACTTCCTGGTCACTGTGACCATTACAGCCATCAATTACCACCAGAGTTCTTGTCTATGGTTTGATGAAAGCTTATTGTAACATAAAAATCATCAAGGTTCTGATTTATATTTACCTCATTCATCACCACGTGAATTCCTATCCTATTAAAATGTCAAGATGACCTGGGAAGTTCAAGTCATAAATGTAGTATAGAAGGACATGCAAGCTGTCGCCGTCCACCTACTGACCAGGGGAGATGGGCAAACATAACCCAAAACTGAATCAGAAACCTGGAGTATTAGAATAAAAAAGACTCTTTCAGTTGGAAGGGACCTACAACAATCATCTAGTCCAACTGCCTGACCAAAAGTTAAAGCATGTTATTAAGGGTATTGTCTAAATGCCTCTTAAACACCAACAGGCTTGGGGCATCAACCACTCTCTCTAGGAAGTCTGTTTCAGTGTTTGACCACCCTCTTGGTAAAGAAATACTGCCTCAGATCCAGTCTGAACTTCCCCTGGCATAGCTGTGAACCATTCCCATGCATCCTGTTGCTGGATCCCAGGGAAAAGAGCTCAGCGCCTCCCTCTCTACTTCCCATCCTCAGGAAGCCATAGGGAGCCATGAGTTCACCTTTCAGCCTCCTTTTCTCCAAACTAGACAAACCCAGTGTCCTCAGCCACTCCTCATAGGACATGCCTTCCAGCCCTTTCATCAGCTTTCTTGCCCTCCTCGGGATGCATTCAAGGACCTTCACATCCTTCTTAGATGGTGCATGCAGTTTCCAAAATCTAAGTGTAAATGTGCTTTTCAAACTTAATTCATTTTCACTGCCCTCATCCTAGAGTATGAGATTATCATCACCACATCATTATGTATGCCTGCATCTCTAGCAAACACTAATAGATCAGCTGGGAATACACCTCAAACTCCTTATGCAGTTCAACCACAGGGGGGAAGTAGCACATTTTAGTGATTGCAAGATGTGCAACATTGTGAAACAAAAATTCTAGATCCAAACTCTGCAGGAGAACAACTATTCTACATACTTTGCTTCTTGTCCTGGTTTAGGGCAAATTTGGGAAGAAACCTCCAAAGGGGTTCTTCTAGAAAGCAGATTCAATCAACCCCTCCCCCAACTGGTTCGGGAAGAATACTTCCTTAGAGAAAGGTGGAAAAAACTATTTAT
>WEZZ01022087.1:199809-213539 GCA_013400585.1 Chloropsis cyanopogon | reverse complement strand
TTTTAAAAAAGTAATAAAAATGTTTTGAACTATAGCAGCTTTCTTTTTCATTTAAAAAGGCAGTATCTTCACAGAGGATATAATATACACCTGGAAATTACTCTATAAATATTTTCTCTAGATAAATGCAGAAAACCAAACAGAGAAAGCATCTGTCTCAGATCTCGTAGTATTTCTTAGAACAATTAAAATGCTAATGCAAAAGCATATAAAGGCAGGAAGAAGTAGAAGAACCACTCACCCCACAATAACGTCTTTCTATAAGTATCATTTCCAACTTCTAATGTTCTCTGATTTATGCTCTAAGTGATGACAGGTATGTTTATAGTATCTCTTTAAGAAGGAACCTATTAGTTATCTCCTTTGCACTTGCCAGTGCTTCTCAGCAGGTTCTGGTGAAAGGTTAGACACACAAAAATAGGGCACAGATGAAGACAAGAGACAGCTGGTGTTAGCTCCAAATCACAACCAGACTCTGAACAACAGAGGCACACCTCTGCACAGCAATTCCCAAATCAGATGAACAGCAGGATACTTCCAATGGCAATGATCAGCCGACACAAAACACTGTTTGTCTCTGACTTGCTATTGGCCCAGCCCCTCACACTCCTCCAACTCCTTTTCTTGATTTCTGCACTGCAGCCACTCGACAGCTGTTGCAGGTACAGCGTGATCAAGACCAAATTAATCCCCCTTTCAGCCTCACACACATATAAATCATGACTCTATAATTATTTCACATTCAAACAAAATGGGGAACTCTGGTTCATTTACCTGCAACTGGTAGATTTTTTTTTATTTTCCAGGGGGGAAGGCAAACATAGGCTGGAATTTCCCACTGCCTCCTTCTACTTCTTACTCATTTTAGTAGCTCCTTCATCCAAAATGGATGGAAGGAGGCACATGGGTAGCTGTGATTTCAGCAGTGATCCCACTGCATTCCCACACCCCTTACTAATATAGCCTACATCCTAAGATTGAATTAAATTAACCGAGATGAGAATCAAAAGGAGGAGTAACTGGGCAAAGCTAAGAGAACACAAAAGGCAAGAACAAACACTCTTCTTCATGAGGATTACAAAGTACAAACATCATGGTTATTTTCAAAAAAGAACCCAAGTGTCAAAGACCCAGTTCTAACTCAAGCTGTGCCACAAAATTGCAAAGCACGTAAAATCCCTGATTTACAAGTTTCAGAAAAACATTTGAGAACCTATAATAAACAGCACTGCTATGATGTACTGTGTCTGCTTGGAACAGTCCTAGAAGAAATGCTAATGTGCTATACTGTGCTGTCAGTATTTACATGATGAACCACCCACATGCTAAATAAAAGATGGCAAGAACAAAGTCCTAAAGGCTTAGGTGTTTGCAAGCAGTTGTTTTTGTATTTTTGCTGGTGGTTATTTTTTTAATCAATGCAATTTCTGTGCTGACTTGAAGCCCAAAATATATTCGATCTTCCATTTCACAGCATCAAATTAAGCTCTGTATCTGAAAGGAATCTCAGATGTCACAATTTCAGTTTGGCTTATTTAACTACAGTTTTTGCACCAAATAAAGCAAACCATAGATAGATAATTTATAAGAACAACTGAGGTAGTTGTAAAGAACACCATCAATAGTATCCACTGTCTTGGCAATAATGATAGATTTAAGCAGCTGCTACTAGAAAACATCAGCTCTGCCAAAATGTCAGATGCTAATGGCTGAAGCAGCTCAATTAAGCGACAAGACACAATTGCTTTGTTCTACCAGGGATGCAGGCAGACATATTTCAATCTATATCTGGAACCAACAGAAGCACTTAGGGAAGGAACAGATAAAATAACAATAAAATCAATTTAAAAAATCTGATTATATACAGCCTTACATCTTCACCTTCTTACAGAAGTCCCAGATTTTAAGTCACAAGTGATGCATTATGAGTTCTCAATAAAGCATGCAAAATAGCTGGAGTAGTGTCAGTTTTAATCAGCAACCCAAATAAAGGATCCAATCAAGTTCACTTTAGCTGTTCAGCAGTATGTTGATATGGTAAATTATTTTAAACATAAGGTTTAAATGCAGGTTTTCTGTAGTTTAATGATATTCAACAGTGATAACGTAATGGAAAATAACTGTGCAACAGCAAACTGTGTTTATGCTACATTGACAAAAGAGGATATCTAACACATTTTAAAAAATTATGGCAAACATTTCTTCATAAAGTCTAATTAATTTAAGAAAGCATATCTGCCTTATATAGTAAAAACATGTAAAAACAACTGGACTATCATTTATTTTCGAGACAGATACAAGAGTAGGTGGTGCTATTAATAATTTCCCTTTCCTCCACTTCCAAGTTCCAACCTGTTCTGCTGAAATCTCATCTATGCAAATGAGATTGTGAATGGCTATTAAGAAAGAAACAAGTCAAAGTTCATTTCAAACATTTAACCTCACTCCAGGCAAAATTAACTTTACTATGATGAAAGAGAATTAAATGCAGGCCACTAAATCTGAGAGAGAGACTAATTTGCAGAAATGTGTCCAAGACTCAGGTGTTACTGGTAACACAGCAACTCAAACTGATAGTTATAGCAGAAACATTTGCAACTCTCATGCATCTCCAAGATACAGAAAAATGAGCTGTACTGTAACCAGTGTCCTGTTCTGAGGGTTGACCCCATCACACACTCACTCTTAGTACCACTAACAAAATTAAAGATGCTTTTTAAAGATAACTATACTGAATTTCTTATGGCAAAGAAGGGAAAAGTGTAGTTCTTATCCTCAGAAGTTGCAGGCATCTAGACTTCAAACCAGCAATTAAGCTTTAAGACTTGTGTGTCTGAAGACACCAGCCATTCAGAAACGCTTGACAATTTGATCATGTATGTGATTTTTTTCATGGCACATATGTAAACATTTTAGTTATATATATATCCTGGGAATTCAACAGTTTCTTCAACAGTGATCACAGTACATAGGTTTAACACTAAGTGTGAAATAAAGAAATTTTAACTATAATTACTTTTACTGAACTGCTAATTTCAAACAAACTCCGCTGTGCAAATATGGATAGATCTAACAATACTTGTAGGTCTCTAATAAGCAACCTTGCTTATTTTCCATGCTGAAATTTTACTTAAACTGCTTCAAAGGTAAAAATCAGAAATAACTGATTTAGTTTGACTCTCAGATTGGATCAGATCATTCTCATGCATGCTACAATTCAATGTAATTTTAAATACTATTCTCTTTTACTATAATGGGGGCATAAATACTTTTATTAACTCATCTTAACATTGATCACTTTAGCTAAAAATGCTTGCTGTTTACAAAGTTTTAGCTTGCACAGCACTAGCAACTTACTAATATTATTTCATGCTACTAAATGAGAGAAATTGGGCAAAGGAAAAATATATGTGGAACATGAAGAAAAATTCAGGCCCAGGACACCCTACCACTCCATGGAATAATGTACCCAGAGAATATCTGGAAGCCTCAGATATCATAAAGGCATATGCTGGCAGGAAAGGGCTTTCCCTCTAGTTTTTATGGACCTGTAATGCACAAAAGTTTCCAAAGGTCACCCAAGTTGTCACGGTTGTTCCCACACAGCCTTGTCCATAAATGCCTACAACCTTTTCCCTCTCATCAATTTAGAGTCTGAATTGCAAAAATTTGTGTGTTCACAAAGACACAAACATTACAAGCAATTCAAGTATTTAAGTTGGATCTCCACAATGCTGTGGCATCAACAAAACCAATGGAATTTTTTACCCACAGACACTTCAGTAATAGTGGAAGGGGGTGTATTTCCCCTTAGCATGCACAAGGTTAGTGCTTCCAAACCTACAGGATAGAAACACCCCACTTTACATTATGTGATTCAAAGGGAATAGCAAGGAAGGCTCAGCAAACAGCAGCGCCTTGCACCCACCACAGCCATAAACATGGGAGCTGCAAAAAACAGGACTAGTAAAGGAAAACAATATGGCCAGGGAGTTCTGCAGAGACTGAGACACTTTCTACACTACAAGAACAAGCTTTTATTCTGTCTTCCCCAATGCTCTCCTCTCTTCGTCTACCAAGCTGCATGCACATGACAGTTCAGAAAGCTTTGCACACAGGCTAACACTGAGTCAGGACTTCCTCAATGAAGCATGTGAAGATTTAGAACCAAAGTATATGCTGTTTTTACCTATTTTCCATTTTTTTCTAAATGAAGGAGTAACAGAAGTTGGGCCCTGAGCCTGTGCATAGCCTGGCTACAGCCACCAAGCCAGAAACCACTGTCATGGACACTGCTGGGGATCCACTGTCATGGACACAGTCACAGAGTTGAGAACATCTGTACAGAGACAGCTGCCTCAGTAATGCTCATACATTTTATTTCAGTACACATACTAAAAAACACAGTTTTATAAAGATGTATATGAGTTAGGTTTTCGTGTTCTTAGTTTACAGGTTTTACCTATTTTCCATACTGATGGGCAGAACTAGCTAAAAGGACTGCACACTGAATGCAAAAAATGAGATATATCAAGCCTCACAAGAAAAAAGAGCACATGTTAATTACTTTTAAAATAGATATCAACGGGGGAAAAAAGACTTATCTTAAGGCACCAATTTGTATCTTACAAGCTTATTCACTTGTGCAGTCATATGTGCAAGAGTTATCATGCTATTTTCATTCAGTATCTGTAAATCTAACAATATCCTCAAGGAAAATAATCTAAAAGGTACAAGCAAAGATGTTCAATGATAGATAGTAGATAAATATATCACTTTACAGTTCTAGGTCTACCCTGTAGTTATGTATGTCATTTAAGGAGGTATACATTAAAGTATAAAAGAGAAAGTCACCCATGCACTGAAGTCAAAGGCCCACATGCTTGGCATGCAGTTAAGAATGGTCAGTAGCCAAGCAGCATATTTTAGATTTGAAAGTTTAGTTGGAAGAATTTATGGAGAGCACATAAAACTATGCAATCAGTCATCATGCAAATAAAGGGCAGTGCATATCACTTGCCCAAAGTCACTCTGTATAGTAATGAACCTCTGTAATAAGGCTACCTAGTCAATTATAAATCTGACATTCCCAAGTGTAGTTTGGAGCATGACTTCAGTAAATATTGCCATCAGAGTGGCTCAGAGATATTCTTCCTTAGCCTTGTAGGAAAAAAAAAAACCAAACCCAAACATTAAAAATGAGCCAATTTCTCCATGTGTCATTATACTGTTATGAACATAATACAGGACTGGAAATTCTAAGGCTGCCATAAAGACATCTTTCCACTGAACACCTGTAGTCTAGTGGTAGATCAACCTCATTAAACACACAAGCTTCAAATGAAGTTCGCATTTCTCCAAGTGAAGAGGTTACAGATGAAGTCAGTCAGGACAACATTGCCTCACCACTTCACAGATGCAAGGAGAGTCCTGATAACAGACCACTTGGAGTCTCTCATTTCATGCTCAGTTCATGTTCCTGCCCAGTGAGTAGCAGCCCAGGGTAACTGCAGGCACAGTTCACTGTGTCTGTAAGCCAGACCTGCAGTGAACATTGCGTGCGTGTACGCGTGGAGCAAACAATGAGAATTTGAGCTACACTCACAAATGGGCTCATCAGGAATACTTTAAAAGGTTTATCATCTTGCCAAATTTGAAAATAAAATGTATTAATTCAAATGGAAATTACATTGATGGTTCCAGCTAACCACAGATACAAACGAAGTTTTATACATAAATGCAAAATAATTGATTGTGCATTTCACATTAAGGCCCTTTGCATGACTCACACCCAATTACCATTTTCTTGCTAAAATTCAGGCCTTGTATGTACCCACTTCATTGCACATTACTTATAAACAGAACTCTGATACTTCTTCTGAGGACAATTTAATCATCCCTTAAAATAAAAAAAGTGCAATTTCAAATGACTGGATGGCTGCACAAGGCTTTAAGAAAGAACTTTTCATATTCTTTAACGTTTATCAAGTATATCACTCTAATAATCCACAATGCTATTACTTCTACAGTTACACTTTTCTATTTCTCTTCTTTTTGATGATCACCATCTTATAAGCCAACAACAGGAATATACGTCTAAAAGATGAATGCCTCTCCCACAAAGAATTGCACATTAGGGGGTTTATTAGTGGTTTATGACTGTCATTCTTCAACAAGATTGCTTCTCTTGTATTAAATCCTAAAATTTATTTTCTTATCCACTCTATCAGTGCTTTTGTTTTTTCTTCCCAATGTTTGAAGAAAACTTTCCTCTACTACATAGCTATTTTCTGACTGCCTGTACACCTGGCACTTCCACTACATCATCAGTCAATTGATAGTCTCTTTATCCAGTCACCTGCTGTCATACTACTCATACAAAGAAAATTGTCAGGCCCACAACAACCATGCCTCTCAAGCTTTCTCAACCTCCCCCTCGCAATTTAAGTTCTTCCTTCTTTTGATGATCACTTTCATAACTACAGCTTTCATGTTTGTTCATACAGAAGATTAGCACTTCTCAGCTACCCTGCTAACACGCATCAGGAGCCCAGCTTTCCTATGCTGGCTTAAAAGAAAGTAGCTACCAGCCATCCCGAAGAATGCTGCAGTATCACAATCACTGCATGAGAATAATTTCAAAAGCAGGAACAAAGCAAAGTGTAGGCTTAACTGAAAAAAGAATCAAAGACTTCTATTATACCAGTGTTATACAATGGGGTAAACTTCAGGAGATTAATCCCGAAAATATAATTCAGAACAATTCCAACACCTTCAAATTCATTTAAGAAAAAAACTTTAAGAGAAAAATTAAAAACAGAGAAACAGAGAACATTAGACACAAGCTTATGGAGATCAGCTGGGACACAACACACCAGAGCTGTCCTCCTACAGTCTACATCTCTCAATGGATTAAAAAAAAAAGTAAAAATGACACTAAAAAAAAAAGAAAATCCATAAAAAGATAGAATTTTCTGTGTGTCTGCCACTCAGTTCTGGCCAAGGGTACTGCACCTCTACAACTTCTTCCCTTTATCCTGAAGTGTCAAAAAAATATCTGCAGAGCTTTATTCTCAGTCAACTAAGGGTCCTTTTATTCCTTCTGTTTTCTTTATTCATCCCTGAGCTGCAACATGATTGACATCTTTTCCATCAGAACTGTACAGTGGCATGACAAGCTAATTATTACATAAAAAATGATACACATTACCTCTCCAGGTCAAGCTACAATCCTCTAGTTGCATGTCATTTTTCAAATTACAAGCTTTATTAAATTGTGTGTCATTCTAGTCCAGACACTACACTCAGTTTCAGAGGTTTCCTGAAAACGAAGGTTTTATTATTTCTATGTAGTTTTTGGTTATTGCTACCACTATTGCTAATAAAAACTGGCAACCCTTCCTCTGCACCAAATGACTATTTCTTGTACTGTTATCAGCACTCTCGAGAAGCAAAAGTGACAAAAGGACCTGACTTCTTAAACCAAGTTTTCTACTTTGGCTTCATAGTTTAAACTGGCTGGAATTGCATTCATATCTAACAGCAATAACAAAATATGGGAGGAGACACACTAGAGCAACCAAATGCATTCATACATTCAGAATGCAGGCAGAGGCAGGAGACAATTAGAGAAGGAAATTCAGAAATAAGGCATTTCCTGAGGATTAATGAGTGGGTGGTAGTGTTTGATAGTCAAGGGCAGGATGGGCTTTGCAACCGGCACAATTCATTAATCCCCCAGGCAACACAAACTGCTAATTTTTTTCTGCATTTCTTATTTTCCTTAACATCTAATTAAAATTTCCACTTAATCTGACACCATCATTCACTCATGGAATCACAAAATGGTTTGGGTTGGAAGAGACCTTAAATATCATCTAGTTCCAACCCCTCTATCATGGTCAGGGCAAGTCCCACTGGACCATGTTGCTCAAAGCCTCAGCCAGCCTGGCCTCAAACACTTCCAGGGATGGAGCATCCACAATTTCTCTGGGCCTGTGCCTCACCACCCTCATAGGAAAGAATTTCTTCCTAATATCTCATCTAAACCCACCATCTATCAGTTTGAGGACATTTCCCCCTGCCTTGTCACTACCTGCTTTCGTAAGAATTCCCTCTTTCACTTTCCTGTAGGCCCCCTTCAGGTACTGGAAGGTGCTGTATGGTCTCGCCGAGACCTTTTCTTCTCCAGGTTGAACAGCCCCAGTTCTTTCAGCCTCTCTGCAGAGGAGGAGTGCTCCAGCAGTGCTCCCGGAGAAGTGAACATCTTCATGGAGCTCCTCCAGACTTGCTCCAACAGGTTCATGGGCTCCTTATGTCAGGAGCCCCAGAGCTGGATGCAACAGTCCAGGTGGGGTCTCCTCACCAGTGCAGAGGGGCAGAATCCCTTCCTGTGCTCTGCTGCCCACGCTGCTTTTGACGCAGCCCTGGCACAGTTGGCTTTCTGGGCTGCAAGCGCACTTCACCAAGACATGCTGAGCTTCTCACTCACCAACATTCCCAAGTCCTTCTCATCACCTCGGCTCTCAGTCCATTTTCTGCCCAGCCTTTATTTGTGCTTGGGATTGCCTCAAGCCATGTACAGATTCTTACACTTGGCCTTGTTGAACTTCATGACATCCAGAGTCGAATGCTCTTTGTATGTCTGAACAGTCCTACTATGATAAATAACACCTATAAAATTACAGAATTAATACCTGGTGCAAAAGGCCAGGTAACTTTTCAAATTTCAGAAAGTAGTTCTAATTTTCTCCTGAAGACTAAAAATGTTTTCTGCCTTAGAAACAGAAAGGTCTCAGCAGATGTAATCCTTTCCTTTAAATTACAAGCTGCTCAATGGCCTCCATTATCCAGTGGTAGCAAAGAGTGAATCAAGTATTGGAGAGAACAACTGATTTTCAAGCTGCCTTTCAGTGCCTTAGGAATTCACATACACTAATGCATTATCACACATGTCCCAGCCAGCAACCATTCCTCTCCATCACCAGAACTCCACACTTACCTGTGACAGGTGCATCTATGTCCAGCAAATTTTTTTCCTGGCGGAGAATCGAAGCTCCCTCTGTTATTATTCTCAAAGCGACACTCTCTTCCAGTCTCCCTTCTTTCATAAGGTGTGCCTTTAAGATATCCACACGAGGTTTTCCATCATTATCAAACACTTCCTTAGCTGTGAGACGGTGACTTGGAGGAAATGGGACAGCTAGATGAAAAAAAACCAAAAAAATACATGGTCACTCTTTACAGAAAAGCTTCTATTACTGACACATTTCAAAACCCATCTCTGCTACAGAACAATGTTACTAAAGATTTTCTACTACCTCTTAGAATTTGTGGTTTAAAATGTACATAGATTCCCAAAGATACCATTAAAGCACATGTATTCTGCAAGATATATTTTTCACACATGCAAGAAGTAATTCATGCTTATAAGAAATTGAGAGGTGTGTTTAGGCTATAAATACAGGTAGAGACATTCAAGCAAATCCCCCAAAAAGCATGGGAATATCAGGGAAAGGAGGGAATAGAGTTTCAACTGCTTTGGTAGAAATACAGAACATTGACATCCCTTCCATTAAAAGCATAAAATGCACAAAGAAGTGCAATATTTAATATCTGTGCGTGGACACACATAGATACGCTCCAATTAAAATTCTAAAACCAAGACAGCTCTCTCTAATGACTTTTTGTAGAGGGATGAAAGATGTTTTCCCTGTGTAAGTAATAGCTTGCTACACAAGATACATCTGAAACCCACCAGTGCTGAATAGACCATTCCAGCATGGACAGGGCAGAGAATGTATCAGACTGAAGATGGAAATAAATGGATAAATATGAAGCTTGTCCTGGCAACATAGCAGCAATCTGCATACTGTCCTCATGTAAGGTCTGAGGCATAAACTTGTACATTCCTGCTCTCCTGAGGCCAGCTGGAGCAAGAAGGCTTGGAGGTGATGCTGTCAGTTACCAGGATGAGGCTGGAACATTATCCCAGCTTAACCTCCTTTCCCCCGCAGTTCAGTCACACTGGCATTAGGCAGCGCCTGCCTCACCAGCCATGGAGTAATTTTCCTGATCCCTGCCACAGATGCAAGAGGGTCAGCTTGTTCCAGAGCCCCAAGCAGGGACAAGAGGTGGCTGCAGGGCTGGTTTCAGCTAGTCACATCTGCAGTGCAACCCTGTCCCTGCCAAAGGGTCCTGTCCCCTGTGGAATGTCTTACTGGCAGCTTCGCCCCATCACAAGACATGAGACCCTAACACAGCAGATCAATGTATCTGTTAGCTTCAGTTTTCTTCTAATTTCACCATCAGTGGACTTCAAAAACCCGTAACTCACTCATTATTTAAAGTTCAAACCAAACACTCTTCTCTTACGTTACCAAAAGTAACAGAGCAGAAAATAAGAAATTTAACTTTACACAGTTATTTTCCACTGATATTTTTGACACGAATGGCTTCAGAAAATGCCTTTTCCCTCACCTCAATTTTGTTTTTTTTTCCTTTTTGCCGCTTCAACAGTCTATTCACTGAAATTATGTGGTGGGGACTTATGAATGAGGGTATCTGAAATACACTGAAGCCTGACTGCTCTCAGACTTAAACATGGGGCAAAAGGGAAAAGGTGAAAATTTATGAAATAAATAATTTATTATGCAACACAGAAAAAGAATAACCTTTTCTAAAAAACAGAAGGTGAGTGACAGCTTAGTAGTTCTCTAAGCCTCCATCTTCTTTTTACAAAAACAAAACCCTAGAAGACTACCTAGTCCTAATGATCCTGCATTTCCAGCACAGAGAAAGGAGGAAAGGGAAAAGTTGGTATATATCTGCGATCACTTTGGCTGGAAGAAGCACTTAGCTTCACTCCTTAGCCAGACAATGGCCACTGTTCCCTCCCAAAAAGGCATGATAATGCATAAACCTATGCAGTGCACCAGGACTTTGAGGTAACTACCATATATGCTTGTATGCTGAAAGGAGATTTTTACATTTATAAAGACAGAGAAAAACGCAGATGCAATGACAATAGCAAACAAAAGCTATGACATAAAACCTACTGATATAGAAAAAAATGACATATGCTACAGCACTGTAAGAGTTCTGCAGGCAGAGCTCTAACAAAGATGTACCCACACCTAATTAAAGAAAAAAAAGATACTGTTCCAATAACAGATGACTCATGATTAATTAGCAAAAACATGAGTGACTGATTAGACCACAAATTGCATCTTCCATTATAAGAATATGAACTTTGAATGTATACATACACAGAGCTTCCACAGAAGAACATAAGAAATGGTCACATTCATGCAGGAGTCAGTTAAACACCATTTTTACTAATAACACCCACAAATGCTTGTATCAACCAAAATCCTGTTATAAATACAAGAAACATTTAACTTCCATTGCTTTATAGAGAGCAACATTACCATCTGAATACACAGGTATCCATCTGTTTCTCCATTCCTTTTTTCTTTTTCTGCTTTTGTAAACCTATGGTATTAGCATTTAGAAGTAAATATCAATAAATGCAATAAACTTGACTCTTATCAGAAATGAACCCTAGAATCTCATCAGATACCAACTGTGCACACAGAATACACAATGAGGAAGAGCATGGAACTGGGAGAGGAGGCCACCAGGGAAAGGCAGGAAGAGGAAGGAGGGGGGGACTGAACTGCCAGCATTGAGCTCCTCGCCATGATACAGGCCCAGGGGATGTTTTTGTAAAAACAGGCAGGAATCTGTATTAAGCAAAAGCCATAGAAAGGAGAGAGGCAATAAAATGTGCATCTACATATAAGACATATTTTTAGAAGTTTAGTGACAAATCTCACTACAGCAAAAACCACATACGACTCATGCATGCCTAATCATACTCTGTAAAACTTAAAACCTGGACTAGTGTCCACCTCATTTACATTACTTTCTTTATATTGGCATAAAAAACAAACAACAACTATTCACCAAGTGAAATACTACCCTGGTGGTTTGATCATAAAACATGGACGACAACCAAATACAAAGAAAGTTTTAAACCTTGACCTCAGCCTGTCAGTAACATTCTCCTGAGACCTGAACACACAAGAAAATACTCTTTAACCACTTACTAGTGGGGATTTTTCCACTTGTGCTTTCAGGTCTCTTGAGCATGTTCCAGCAAATGGAGGAAAAGATCAACCTGTTCTTTTACTGTTCTTGCAGGCTTCTGCAAAACCCGTCTCATCACTAACACAGCCACTGCAAAGGTCAGACATCATTACTGTTTCTCTCAAATATTAAGCAGCCACTCTGGAACAAATAAATAAACCATAAAGAGCTCTGCTTAATTAGAGTGGACCATGTGTGCACGCATAAATAAAATACAAGCATGTGGCAAAGCAAGCATTATTTTGTTTATATATTATTCATTTTAAAATGAAGCCATACACTAAATTAATACTCTCAGAGGAGGCTGCCCATAAGAAAAACTCTTTCATCAATATTCAAGTTCCCAAATTAACTCCCCGCGTAATGCTTGTCCTATAATTTTATATAACTTATGCTGTATGGGTATACATAACTATAGCACACCATACTTTTATGACAAATATATGTTTGCCTTTTTACTTGTAAGGAAAACACCAATAACATCTGCTAACACATGACTGCTAACATCTCAATAGCCCAATGCACTGCATTTGTCTGATGGCAATTTGCAATTCTCCATTTTGAGAAACATTTGCACTACAGCCATGCCTAGAGCACAAGTCATTAAACACATTGACTCTTATGCCACAGGTACAAAACAAATTAAAAGGTCCCTCTGCAGCTTTGGGTTTTTTACAACTACTTCTTCATAACCTTCAGACTCAGTATGCATAAAATTTTCCAAAAACTATGATAAAAATCATCTCAGAAACTCCAACAAAACTGTATTTTTTTAAAGACAGGAACATTTTTAAAAATCTACACCCATTTTATAATGTGTTTGAACATACAGCATAATCTTGAGCATTCCTGCTGACCAATAACACCCATACTGGAGTTTTTACTATTTAATTGGAATTCTGCATTTCTGCACCATATTGGGTCTGACAAAACCTATGCTATACAAAGAAGCAGCCAAAGATCAACTTTTCAACCTAAAGACATGAGTTTAACATTACCTAATTCCTCCACAGTTGCCTATGAACTTCTGGCTTACTTGGTTTCTGTGAATGTAAGGGAAAGGAATGATGATTTTTTTTTTTTCAAGAACTCTTACTTAATTCAGGTGACAGACTGAAACAAGAAGATGAGTCACTGCCATCCACATCTGCTAAAGGGGAACAGAGTGAAACCCCCAGGCAGTGCAAGGCTCACCAAATCAGTGGAAAAAGGAAAAGGAACTGCCAAAGATGCTCAGCAATGCAAGATGTGGAGTTCTCATGTGACAAACATCCCCCCTCAACAGATTTCCTCAGATACCACATGGATAATGCTTTCATCTCCAGACACAAGTTTTCTGGAGACAGATTCAACCACACTGAATCACTGTGATCTCTTTTTTAACCTGCACATTACTTCCTTAGAAGGTATTTTTTAGGAGTACCATACAGAAAGTCGACTCATTCAGAAGACAAAATTTCTTTTCAATATAAAATTTTGTATTACAGCATTCCTAACATGTGCAAGTTCTTATTAGCTTTTTGTGTACTTGGCAGGAAAATATGTCTACACCTGATCAAAAAAAAATCCAACTATTTATA
>WEZZ01022087.1:151961-184702 GCA_013400585.1 Chloropsis cyanopogon | reverse complement strand
TATAAAAGAAAGTTGTGTTTTTTACAAGATTTGTACTATATTGGATCAGACTTATTTAACAGGACTGATTCCTGTCACCTAACACAGAAAATCTGAATGGGAGCTGCAAAGGCCTAAGTGATTTTCATCTAATTTGGTTTTGAAAACGTGTCACTGTATCTTCTGAACACTGAAGTCTGATTTACATCTTTTTATTACAATAATAAACTGCTGTGACCTGGGGGTGGGGGGGGGGGTGTAGCCATTACTCTCCAAAATCCAGCTAGCACTCCAAGTGTAACTGGTTCCGTGAATTCCACTTACCACCCACTGGCCACCTAATCTGTTGGNAATAGCAGCGAACAAAAGGGAAGAAATTGGCTCTGCTGCAGGTAGGTTAATATTTCTAAGTGTTGTCTTCTGGGGAAAAAACACAGAACAACCTACACTGAATTAAGAGTCACTAAAGAAGCCCTGAGGAAAAACAAAGCAAAACAAAACAAACAAAAAAAAAATTGTGGACATGCAAGTAATACAAGAGTTACTTTTTTCACTCTTTCTACTGCCAAGATGATGGTAATGACTCGGATGATAACTGTTAAGTCAGAACCAGCACCAGTTCGCCTTCCAGCAAACTACTGTCTATTGAATTTGCAGCAAAACCAATCCCAACCTTTCATGTGTTCCTTCCAACCTCTCTGAGTTACTTCTACAAATGAATTAAAAGACATTTGTTAGGAAAATCTAGAATTCATCAGATATTGAATCAATTATTAACCATCTGGCAGCCAGCAATACCTTCCTCGTATTACCAATTCAGTGTTCCCACTTTAAGAAAGAGATTAATGCAACAAATACATTTTAGATGCACATTTAACTGAGTGCACCATCAGTTCTGAATTGAGTCCATAAATGGCTCACTTTCCTGCATAATTCACATTAGAAATAAGATCACTGACCTTTAAGAGGGTGCAGGAAAAAAGAGCAAACCAAAGTCTGATTTAACTACAACTTTCTGAGCACAAGTTGAAGCATTTTCAATTATCTTTTATCAAATACTCAGTGAAACAGAGGAGATTAAATTAAGTGCACTTCAACTGAATCATTTTCTGCAGAATCAACCAGTCTCAAATTGCTCTGCAACTTGATAAAGAGTAGAAAATCCTGCATGTAAGTGAAAAGCAAGTACAAATGTATTCTATATTATATTTGTATAACACAAAGGCTTTTCTAAGATTAATACTATCTTAGCATTAAGAACATAAAGACACTAATGTGTACTAAGTAGGATTTATCACACAAAAAACAAAATCCTTTGTGCTTAATTTCTTGAACGTGCATTAACAAAGTCCAAGACTGCCGCTGGGAATTTCCCAAAGCACCGAAGAATCCGTGCCTTATCCAGACACAAGCAAGTCAGAAAGCTCCAAGTCCGGTTTCTCAAGTTTTATCACTGTCAACCATGTTGTCACAGAACAACTTCCACGTTTCTCCTGGTTGAAAGATTAGACTAACAATAACCTCAAAGATTGCTAGGTTAATTGCAACATCATCCATAAAGGAAGAATGTGGGTCTAAAAGATCTATCCCCCTGCTCCCCTAGATGCACATAATGTTATCATTTTCAATGTTCCTCATGCTAGTTCAGTATAGCATGTCCTAATTAAACCTTAAAAGTTAAATAAACACATTACATTTTAGTAATATTAATTTTTTGCTCTTGCAGTCTCTACTATTTTCTACCTGAGGTACCATTAGACGTGGTTTGGCAAACTCTGCATCATCTCAAGACTGCTGCCCTGATGTTATCTGGTATAGGTCTAATCTTAGTGAAACCCTGTGGAGAAAATCTGAAAATCAAGAGACTTGACTGCACAAAGCCTTAAAAGTGCTACCACACTTTTAAGGCCACTGAGTTCAAACTCAAACCTATTTAATGGTTATGTTCTGTGGGATACATTAAAGAAACACAGTACACAGATATTCAGTCTTTTTTCATTATGTGAAGATCTTAAAACCCATGTTCCTGCCCTAATAATTTAAAGATATTTAAGTATTAAAATGAATATGTAATGGCAAACTTGGAAGGATAAATTCTACATTTAAAGCTTTACAATCAAACTTAGTTGCTTCTGATTTAACTCCTTTGAGGGGAAAAAACCCCATCTACTTCCTAGAATCTCCAGTCTTACAAAAAAGCGATTTCTAAATTACTCTAGTCCTATGTTCATACTTTGTATGTTGGCGATATCACTGTCAGAATCTACCCTGCTTGTAGTCAGGGACAGATACACAGGAAATCCATTAATCCAAATTCACAAACGCTTAACCAGCAACCATCAGTTGAATCAGCAATCCTAGCCAACAGGACAAACAAAACACTACTGAATTTATGATGTTATTATTTCCTTCTTCTGCAGGCAGCCAAAATAATTTTGACACATTTATGTACACCAACTTCAGCAGCAGATGTCAAGCGAGTTAACTTGTTTGTCTATTCCCCATCCATCCCAAGCTTAAAACCTTCCAAACGGAATCCCAGAACATTTCCTGGCTAGAAGCTATGTATGAAGCTATGTTTTCAGGAGGGAAAAAAAAAAATTAAAAGTTGTTTGGGCTAATCCGGTGAGCAAGAAGAAAATGTTGCTCCTCACAGCAAATGCAAAGCAGGGGATAATGAATGGGTTTTCTGAGGTTCACAATGTCCCAGAGAACGGAAAGAAAATATTGCATATCCATCTTTTCCATATGAGGGACTGTGATTTTTTTTTTCTCATATTGAGACAACATAGATAAAACATAGTATGCCTTCCTCTACAAATGAAGGGCCTTGGCAGAGATCCTGCAAAAAAGAACTGATCTAGTTTCCACAGCAGTCCCTCTTACCTCAAGCTTCACCCTGAAATTTTTCGGATGCACACTGGACTGCTTCCAAATTTGCTCTTCTCTTTGGAATTTCAGACTCAATAATGAGATGAACGTTTTGAAATCACAACTCTAGCAATGCTCGAATACAGCAGCTTCAAAATGAGTTAGATGTAACTGGTAGACACTTTAGCACAGAAGGGCTGCTTCTCTGTGCAACGAACCAGGTCTATAAGCAAGGAATGAAGCATCACTTTTCAATGGGTGTGGAAGAGCTGTATTGCACGAAATACTTAACAATTCACTTAGCTTAACAAACTTCTTACATTTTCCAGCAAAATACAAGTCAGAAGCATACTGAAGATGTCTTTACTGAAAAAATCTTGCCACAGGGAAAACAATGACTGTCAAAAAGCAAAATATATACTCACGTATACATATGTTAATGGAAACAGCTTTAAACCCTCTCCTCTGGAATTCAAAATGAACCTGCAATCACACTGCATTCTGTTTTCTTTTTTCATCACTATGGAATGATGTCATTAGCATCATTTTGCTCTACCTGGTTACCTGAGAAGTGCCATTTCAAATACAGTATTTGAAAGGCAGTCTATTTGAAAGACAGTCTTGGCTTCATCTTACAGTGTTCAGAAGTACATATTTGAAAAACCCTAATGGCAAAACATAAGCACAGAATAAATGCATCTATGAGGCAAGGACAGAACAGGGATGTGCATGTTTCTCGGAATAATATGCAGGTACAATTAATTAAAAATAGAAATGAACAAACTAAAACCACATCCAGAAACAACAAATAACCTCTCCTGAAGCAGTAACAGACAACACACTATTTCCAAACAAATACTGAGGCGCTTTATAAAGGTAAGTTTACCCACGATGCACAGACAAAACTAGCATTCAAAAAGGAGGCTGTATTGCCTGCCTTTGCCTTTTCACTACTGATGTTTTTTTCCTTCCCTGAATTCCTTTTCGTGAAGGCTTAGGCCCAAGGAAAGGCTTACTCATTTAGAGAATTGAAAATAACCCCAACATCTGGTAGATTGCATTAGCTCAACCCTTCAAGGTTTGCCACAGAGCAAGGCAACATTCACCCTCACAGGCTCCACCAAGCAAGTTCTCAATGATTTCTTCCCTTTTAATATAAGGATTTCAATTGGAATATTTTTATTCTTAGGAACAAGTATTTGTATATTGCATTTGCAATATTGCATGTCAGTCTGCAGGATTTTACAGCTCTCATGGTATGAGAGTAGCTGGGGTTTGCTTGGGTTTTTTTGAGGGGGGCGTGTTTTTTGTGTTCTAACATTTAAAAATAAACATCTAAAATCTCACTATGTTTATATAAACAAGAATCATCATTGTAATACAGCCAACTTTTGGTAGATTAGGATTAATTCCTACTTTTCAAAACAGAGGGATAGAAAAACCTGGAGTTGAGGAACTTTCTAAAGCAAGTATTTTTTGCACTTGCTATCAATGGATTTCACCCAGATTCATGTATTGAATTCTGACAAATTTTCCTCATGGTTTATCACAGTATTCAGAACAGTCTTTTAGTTTAACGACGCTGTTTGGCAATTGTTGCGATGTGGTTTTAATGTTTTATTCACTAAACATACATTTAGTTACCCCTTTCCCCCTAAGCTATAAACAGTTCCTAATTTCCCCTATATCTATTCCTAAGTAGTCTGTTCCTATCTTGTCCACTCCCCTGAACCTTCCCTACATGGAATTGTTCCTCCCTTTCTCCTAACCCCTTTATCTGTCAATCCCTGTAAACCCTACCCCTGTTACCAGAAACTTCTGTGTCTATTATGTATTATTTCGTATTTGGTTGGTTGTCACATCATGTACTACACCCAATGTATACCTCATTGGTTGTCTTAGCCTATGCTCCACCAATTATCCCTCCTTCAGTTTCCCCTCATTGGTTAGAATTATATCTTAATGTTAATTCCACCCTCATATATAAGTTCATGTATTGTCTGTGAAAACGCCTTCAGTTCGTCACCCTCCTGGGGGAATAAAGGTACCTTTGGAATAAGCTGAAGGCCTCTCTCCACTTCTTTTGTTTCCACCCTTGTCAAGTGTCAAGTGTTTACACACCTCCACCAGAGCACCAAAAGCCGCACCCCCGAGGGCTGCACTGCTCAAGACACCTAGCAGACACCTGGGGGCGGCCCCCACTTGCTGGAGTGACACTACTTAGGCCTACTGAGCATCAGGCTCCTGCCTTCCCAGAGTGGCCCATGGGAAGATGATCCTGGAAATACAAGGGACAAAAGCCAGGTCTGAACCTAGCATGGTAGAACTGTAATTTTCTCACGTTTTCCATTCCCATGGGTGCACTCCCATTTATCTACATCAAACTTCATTTACAATTTTGTGGCTTAGTTAAGCAGGATTGTAAGAGTGTTGCGCAGTTCCTTAGAGCTGGCCTTTAACTACCCTGAATAAATTGGTACTTCATTACCTCACTGTTCACCTGCTCGTCCAAACCATTTATACAGCCAACACAACAGGGAGTAGAAATCTCATTTTTTCCAGTATGTTATTACAACGTTTCCAGCTTTCCACAGTTGATACTGCCTATTTCAAAATTTATTTATACTTGAAAGTTACTGTTTAATTTGACATTTAGGGCTACAGAACACAGTGCTTTTCTGCAGGGGAAAAACACCCCACTGTCTTACTCATACTCTTCATTTTTGGCAGTCTCTCTCAGAAACACTTTGTCTCATCGCGGAGATCATTATCCTGAGATGATGCAGCCTGTGTGCAGGAATGAGCTATGTGCCATTATGACTCTTGCAGTAACAGACCTGATTCCAGTTTCACACTGTTACAACACGTCACATTTTGTCCTTATTTTATTGCTCTTGAGTCCATTAAGAATGACACTGATCTATTATCAGGGACTTGGCTCAAAGGGAGTGTAAAATAAGGAACTCTAACTTCAGGATAAATACTGCACCATGCTACTTAGAAAACTAGAGTAAGCTTATTTAAATGTCATTTCAGTACACATAAAGCTTTTTCCATGTTTATGACACCCATTTTGGCTTTTGCTAACATCCCATTTTATAAAATTTCAAGTCAACCCGCTACAGCAGCTTCACTGCAAGATGAACTAACAATCTGGTGGGGCCTCCTGTCCTGATGACCAAAGAAGCACAGGGATTTCGTCTGAAGAGCTAACACAAGTTAACAAAATACAGAAGGCAGACACGGCGAGACTTCAGACATTTTAGCAAGGTAGTAGGTAAGAGGAGAGAGGAAAAGCAGTGAAACAGTTGACTGCTTACACTTGTAAAGAAATCTAACTTAGCAGCTTATACCTAGTAAGGAGACAGTGAGAGGCCTGCAATTCAGTTACTGAAGATTAATAAAGGAGGAGTTTCTCATAAACTTGAAGTACATGGCCAAAGCTTAGATTAATGCCTAAGACCTTACAGATGGAAGATGAAATTAACAGCCACCAAATTCAGGAATAAAATTTCTAGTCAGCATATCTTGGTTTCATACAGTACCCTAGTTAAAGACAATAATGGATTTACCTCCATGGCCATTGGCTTCAGCAACTGATAATTTTTAACACAGTAAAGAGCAGGTAGAAACTAAAAACCGGGTCTAATTATAAAAACAATATGGGAAGTGACAATCTGCAGAGCAGTAGAGGTTTACCTGAAGAACAACAGCAAAAGGTGCATATTACATGCTATAGCAGCCAAACCAGGAGGAAGAGGTCTCAGATGAACTGAGAAAAGGCAAATTTTGAGCATGTAAGTAAATACCTTGTCAAGCATCTGCGTAAGTCAGGGGTGTGAGGGGGAAATCAAGGGAGTGGTTACTCTCCTGTACAATGAAGAATCCCAACAGTTCTTGCTGTCTCTTTGCATTACATAAACGTTTCAGAAGAAAATACGAGAGGCCAGCACAGGAGGGCTGGGGTCCAACTCACTACAGCTTACCATGCCTCATAGCTAGAAACTGGTTTGAAGACTAAAACATGAAATTAATCTCTATTCATAATTCCATCTCCCTGAATTGCAGCTATTTAGCATCATCTCCCTGTATTGTAGCCACTTAGCATCGTTCATTAGCAGAGATTTCCTGAAATATTTAAAGAGGAAGATAATGGTAATGTGGGATAGAAGGTACAGGCAAATATGAACAACCACTGTGAGTTACAAGTTAGTTAATATTTCCTACAAAGTCTCCTCCTTCTGTGATTTTTCTTAGTGGTTTTTCAGTTTCATCTGCCTTTTCAGATTTTAACAGACATTAACAGGCTGCTTGTACTAGAACGTAAGAGAGACAGTACAACACCTCAATTAGAAATTCAAAGAATGGCTTTGAGGAAGACTGTTTTTCCTCTTCTGACTCTGAACCATACATTGGTTTTGTCTAACTTCTTCACTTGTCTTTCCCTTCCCCCCCCCTTAATTACAAAAGACAGAAGTGGTCCTGCACCTCTGTGTGCCCTTTTTTCATTTACCTAATTGCATTTCAGACTCATACTCAGAGGCATTTCAAAGGCCTGCATAAAACGGTTGCCAAAATACTTACTTTAATGACTTTTCAACCCACTGAAACATGCTTATCATGGTATCATTAAAAATCTCTTCACACATCACACTTTTTGCAGTATTTCACTGGCAATGCATCTTCATAGGCAGAATATTTTCAGCACTTCAGTACTGGGAGGAAGGGAGATGAAATCTGAGAACTACAAGCACGCAGTACAAAGAACACAGGCAGCACAAAGAACACATGCAGTACAAAGAACACAGGCAGCATGGGGTATGCAGACCTTGGCTTGTCAGAGGTGCAATGTCTGCACAGTTCTCTCCCTGTTCACTCAGAGTATAAGGCTTCTGACAGTCACCCAGTGATGCCTGTTTGCTTGCACATGCATTGAAACAGCCCTAGCAACACCAATCTTCAGTCCAGTATTGAGGGGAACATCAGCTAAGGGAGACTGCAGTGGAAGACACAAGGAGGTCAAACAGGAGGAAAGAAAACCAGAAGAGACAGCAGCCTGTGCTCTAGTCTCTGATAACTCCAAATAAAATGACTGCAGAAAAGCCTGCACAACAGCATTAATTGATAAATGTGACTAAGCAGCCTAACCTAAAGCAGAAACCTGTACTACTCTAATTTTGAACCTTAGTGTCGCACATTTTCATTAATCTTGCCTTAGTTATCATTTTTACCTTTAGAGTTTCACAGTTCTCAAAAGTTCTGAAGCTAAGGACTGTGTGGACAAGTGGGTGCTGAGCATCTCCAAGGATGGAGACTCTACAACCTCTCTTTACCATGCTCTCATTCCGAGGGGATCGAAAACCCTAGGTTAGTATCAGAAGCCAAACTACACAGCGCACACTCAGCATGACTGAGGGAGGAATCAATTCAAAGAGAGACACACTTTATTTTCAATATACCTACAGATGAATGAAGTGAGAGGAGTATTATTTCTGAAATAAGAAACCAACAAGCATGTTCTTGGCAATTGAAATTAGGTAATGACAGATTTCAGGTGTGATACTGCTGCCTCCAGAAGAAGGAGGCCAGTCAGTATTTCTCCTTGCTCTGTTTTAACATGTCCTTGCAGTCAGTCACAGTGAGAATGAAAAGATGTATGGGACCATTTCACAGAGCTGTATTCCCTACTGCCCTGCTTTCTAGGAATTATCGAGAGAGTAAAATGTGGTCTTCTAAAACCTCTCTCTTCAACACTGTTGACTTGTAATCACAAAACTGGGTGACAAACATGCATATACAAGACAGGAGAGCTTTATCACTTGAATACTTAGCCTTTACACAGCCCCTCCGAGATCCTTGTTCTTCAGGGACTACCATCACTGGCCTTCCCAATCATATTTAATATTACTAGCCATACACTATAAAATTCTCCTTAAAAAGAATAGACAGCTGCAAGAAGCCATAAGAAACTTCATTCCTTTGAGCACTGTAATTACTGTCCCTTGTTAACAATCAATAAAATAAATCCCTGCATGTGCTCTTCACTTGGCCACCATCAGAAATCAATATGGAGAGGAATGAGGAATGGTGTGCTCACCTGCCCCTCTCAATGCTGCAGCCAGGAAAGGGGAGAACAAGCTGTCTGGGGGACCTCTGGCTACTTTCAAAATCTCCTGCGAGTGCCAACTGCATAGATTACAGAGCTTTTCATCTGCTTTACAGCAAACAAAGCAGTTGCCAAGATAAAGCCGCTTTGCAACCCAGCAGGGTTACAAACACACAATGGCAAATTTAAAAGGTAATATGAAAACCAATAACCTAGTATACCCATCCTCTCCTGCCCCTGTAGGACTATACTGGAGTCAGAGTCGTTGGTTTCAAGCCAAGGGATAAAGAGAAAAAGAAGTGGATAATCTCCAGGTCTTTATGCAATTCTGCTGTTCCGACAGAGCTGTTCGCTACCTTCTGTACCCTGACACAAGGGTTTGATTTTGCCAGGGGTTATATTCCACACTCTTTACTTCTAGAACATTTCCACATACAAGGGATTAGGACAACCCATTTCCATCAGCAACTCTTGCCCAATACCAGCATGTGAAAATTAGGTTTAGATCACGTAACAAATCACAAAAGCACAAACAAAAATATTTCATCTAACAGTGTTTATTCCAGTCATATTTTTTTGTCAATTTTCTTTTTCCTTGTCATATTTTTTAGGACTGGGATAAAAGACAAGCTAACAGAAAACGAGGTTTTAGCCCAAACCTCAATTATTCCCGAATCTACCAGCAAGATGTCTTCCTATCCCTTAAATCTCTTGTTATCCCTCATTAAGGACAGGGATTTACAAAGCAGAAATTAAATGTCAGGTTTTTAAAATTACAGTTGTACACTGGTTTCAACATGCTTTCATCACTGTAAATCCATTTAGCTGGTTGCTGTCCCCATGACTTTCTTGCAAACGCAGGTTTCCAGTTTGGGTTTATGCCTAACAGTAGAAAAAGCTGTCTGTTTTCTGTGTTTGGAGACAAAATACAGGAAATTATGCATCTAATCTACAGATTAGCATAAGCAGCATAACCATCTTTTCACAGCACTCAGGAGAAAGCAGCTGAAACTCAGATGAACATACCAGATATGTTCATTTCCAAGTAAAATGAAGAGGAAGTAAGGGTTTGATCTGACTTCTTTCACTTAGAAAAGAGGAGTAGGGGGATGCACTCAGGGTTTTTTCTCAAAATGTTGGACCTCCCTTATTTTATTGAAGACCTCTTAATATTCAGTATACTAAAATTAGGATGAAAAAAGAACTCCTCTAGCTCTGCCTGACCCAGACATGAAATTATAGTTAGGTCATATTTTAGACTTTCAGAGATGACCTAATATATGACCATCAAAGTTAGACCAACCTGTTTCTTCATGCTTTGTTAGATCAACCTAGAAGTTTGTTTAGTAAGAAGACTGGCTGTCATATGCTCTAAACATTTCTGACTCTGAGATGAGGCTGCTCCATGACAGCAGCAAATTTCACCACTTTGCCATACACTCTTTGCGTACTCTGCATTTGGTGTGAGAACCCAAGAAAACGATAACCCATATCACAAAACCATCTGGGTGACCATGACAAACAGAACTATGTTAAAGATCTTTTCAAGTCTCTTTGAATTTTCCACTGACGTAATAAACGCTGGGATGCTGGTCTTAAAGTGAAACATGTTCCGGAGCAGAGACTTCAACTGCAAGACCATCCAGGCAAATCTCATTCCTAACATACAACTGCCAACAAATGAGCATGACTAACCCAGTAGCTTTTAACTCCCTCTACCAGAATTTTGACAGCACAATTGAGCTCTTTCTACAGTATGAATCTTAAATAGGTTAAATTCGTTCCCCATAAGCATGCTGCTCTCCACAGCCTAGAGAAGGAGACAAAGGCAATTAACTAAGGTAGAGACAAAAGGTTTAATTATCCAGACCCCGCTCTCCACACATCCCCCATAAAATCACCTCTTCTCCCAGCTAAGGAGCTACTACCATGATACATGTCCCACAATCAAGCCAGTTAAAAGATTTGAATCAGCAGAGCAAACCAAAGAAACAAAAAACCCCACCAGTCACAGTCCACCCTCTGGCTATATACAATGTGACAGCAGTACACCTAGGTCTCTAAATGTAAAAGCTGGGCTGTCCATCCATTTGGTTTGAACACTTGCATGACAGTAAGGAGAAATGAGAAGCCTTTTTTTTCTCCTATCTATGGATCTTTCTGTGAATTTCTTTTGAAGATGGCAACCACACTACCCACATGCATAATGCCTACAAGCTGAAGAAAGTGTCAATTTCCACCAGCCTCCCACCAGCACAACTGACACCATCTGAGCTCTAAGGTTTAATCCGATTCAAGTTAACCAACCTCCTGGACCACACTCAGCAAAATATATTTTACATTTTCCCTTTCAGGAATCCCTTCTCCCCTCCCAAGCCTTTAGAACACTGTTCAGAGTGACTAGCTCTTCTGAAAACACATTTTTTTCAAATGACATGACAGACTGATCTGTGAGGAAGGCAAAATTAATGCCCTCATTTTCAACCCATATACTCAAGATGTAGTTTTCCGTGTCTTCTGCTAGACAGCAAAAGTAAGTATAAAACCCTGACAGTATGATAAATATAGTTTTGAAGTAACAGGTACACTCTTAAATGCAAACTTAATTAGAATAGAATTGAAAAGTTAAGAAGCCATTAAAAAAACATGAATAAAATCTTGTCCAAAAGTACAGATAATGGATTAAAAAAAAAACCTACTTTTTTTCCTCCCTATTCCATCACTCAAGTCTTCCTCTAAACTCTGTTGCTTTTTTTTACAGACATGTTTTGCTCAATCGTGCATTTGCTAAATGCTGAGTGCTGTAAGGCTTTGCTCCTAGGTTAAAAATCTGAGCTGATTTCTTCTTCTGGTATAAAAAACTTCTACAACAAAATAAGTTCTAAAAGGGCAGAAACAGCTTTCTGGCCCACCTCATGGATTTTCACAGACACCTCTTAACTGTGGGACTCTAAACGACCCCTCAGAAAGACAATGGTGAAGAACTGTAGGAGCAGTACAGTCATGTCTAAACTTAACCTTCAATCACTGCTTTAAAAAGACCTAATGATGTAACCCCACATTTGAATTACAGCAAGTGTAATGTTCAAACTGAGGATTGTACAATTTACAGGCTAATGCCTTGAAAACATAACAGAACAAAACTAGTCTTGCATATGAAATATTTTTGAACCAGGAGATGCATGACTAGACAGGCAGCAAGTTTTCTCCATATTTCAGCTTTACTTTCAAACCTGTGTTGATTTTTTTTTTCTTTTAAAGGTAATAACAGATATTCAGCAACAAGGCAGAGTTTTTATAGAGGCTGTCAAGACAACAGTTTCCCCTTTTCCTCAGAGCTGACAGGAGAAATTTTGTGTATTTCTACTAGGTAAGAATAGAGTCACCCCAGCCTCACATCAGAATTCTTGCACTTAATGAGACCTTCTTCCCCTTTTTGTGTTCAATTACTACAGCCCAGTCAGAGCTCAGAAACACCAGTGCAAGTAATAAAAGGCATCAATTATCAGCACTTGAAACAAGCAAAATACTTCATAAGTAGGCAACTTTACATTTCATTTGAACATCACAAAGTTGAAGATAATTTATTCATTTGGTTTAGCACAATGTAAAGTTTTGGAGTAGCTACCCTATTTGCTTGTTTCTCAAAAATCATTTATGAAAGTCTTCTTTTGTGCAAATGCTTTATTTAATCTCTTGCTCATTGTTAAACTTGAATGCCAAAAGAAAAACAAATGCAACTTCCTGCTATTGGGGAACATCATACTGAGGACTTTTCATATATTTTCTTTATACTTACATTCTTACAAATTATGTATGTGAGAAGCAGATGATGAGCGGCAATTTGGCAACACTTCACCATCTGCTATTTGCAGATCTAGTCAAATTCAGAGTTAATTAAAGATTAAAAACAAGGACCAATACTTTTGAAGCAAAGAGCCATCTTCTTTCCTGGTATGACTGTAAATAAATAACTTGGCTAGGTTGTTCCCACTCACTCCAACAGAGTCATAAATCTGCAACATCATAAGGGCAACACAACTTGCACTCATAATGTACCTATATCTTCTATTTTAATTGAAAAAAGATACTAAAATCTTGTCAGCTTTTTTAGAATGCCACAATCACAGCAGGCTATGCAAAGCCCTATTCAGGAAAAAGTCTATCAGTAAGAAACATAAATTATAACTGAAAGATTCCTGTAGAAGGGCTACAGAAAACATTACACAGAGAAAAGAAATTAGTCAGCTTGTAACATCTTTTACCTTTTATTACATACATAGTTAAGCAAGTAATATTTAAATAAGGGTGAATGAGGAATAAGAAGACCCTGATGGGTCCCTTGTGTTACTACATCGCTAGCAGGCTACCTTCCTGTCATCCAGTCTACATCTCCTATGCTGCTTCTGCAGGAACCAGCTCATGTCAGAATACCACCCTCTCTCCTCAGGGCTCCCAGACCCTCTTCTCTACAGCCTTACTTCAGCTGCCTCCCTCATTTACTGAACTCTTCTGACAGAGCTGGGAAAGAATGACAAAAAAATACAAAACTGGAAAGCGTGCAACAAGTCCTCTCAAGATGCTGGCTCAGATGAATGAAGCAAAGGTTCCTGCTCAACTCTTAAGAGCAGTAACCTGAGATTTGTGTTTCAGAATGGGTCAGAAAGCTCTGCTCTGTTTCCTCTGCTACCTGAGCCCACAGCTGAGCTGTGCCAAGTCCAAAAGCTCACCAGGCTGCTGCACAGCAGCTGACTGTGGCTGGCTGCCAGGAAGAGAGAGTAGTGCTGGTGGAGCTGAGCTTCCTGGGACGCCGGCTGCCAGCTGCCCCTGCCTGCTGCTCAGCGCTCCTCAGCCAGCTGGAGAGCGATCCATGGAAACACCACAACTGCCAGAGTGCAGGATGCAGGGGTACAAAAGAGACTCAAAGATGGGGAGCCAGCTTGGAGAATGCTGGGGGACAGAGCAGGAGTGGGCTATGAGCTGAAAAAATGGCAAACTCTGTCCTCTTCCCAACGACCAGAAGCTGGTGATGGATTGAGAGGTAATTACTGAAGAGTAATTATACTAGAAACAGACTACTTCTGTAGATTGCAAACAATTATTTTTTTTAATTAAATGTCAAACATCAGTCTTCCTGCTTTCTCCTCCTCATTTTTGCAGCAGTAAAATTTTCAGAACTGGTTGTGCAAGCATCATGGCAGCAATCAAGCTTTGGTTCACCAGCACTTCACTGAAGCTTACCTCCTGTGAGACTGTTACACAGGAAACAGGGCAAATAGGACTTCAGTGAGCCTGATTTGGGTTAAATACTCTTTTGTTTCAACTAAGAAAAGTTGAACCAAGGCAAATTTTGCATCAAAATATTTAATTTCTCAAGGCCACCAATAAATTCTCCACAACTTTTAAAATATCTCTCTGTAAGAAGTTGCCCCTCACACTTGGGACTTTACTCAGTTCCCCCATGTCAGGATAGGAGAGAGAATCAAAAGTACTAGCAAAGTGAGAAAACTCAGACTGACACAAGAGTAGCTTAATAGCTAAAGCAAAAGCCATGCGCACATGCAAAGCAAACCAGGGAATTAATTCATTCACCACTTCCCATAAGCAGGCAGCTATTCAGCCTTTCCCAGGAAAGAACAGCTCTATCACACATAAGGCTGACTTGGGAACACAAACACCACCACTATGAATGTCTGCCCCTTCCTCCTCCTTCCCCCCGCTGCATATGCCAAGCAAGATGCCATTTGATGTGGGATATCCCTTGGGTCAGTTGGGATCACCTGTCCCAGCTGTGTCCCTCTATTTGTGCACGCCCCAGCCACCTCGCTGGTGGGGTGGAATGAGGCACAGAAAAGGCCTTTAGACTCCATGCAAGTGCTGCTCAGCAATAACAAAAACATCCCTGTGTGATCAACACTGTTTCCAGCACAGATACCAAAACCAGCTTCATACCAGTTACTCTGAAGAAAATTAACTCTATCCCAGTAAAAATCAATCGATCATTCCCCTCAAGCTGGTTACTGCACTTAAAGACTTGGTATCACATCTAAAGACCATTTTTTAAGCTGTGTTTCCACTGTAGTCTAATTAGTTCATGCTGTCTCTGTAGAAGATTTCCTGAAGTGAATATCAATGATATATTAGAGAAATATTGAGGTTAAAAAAGGAAATGCTGATTGCATAACTCAAAGCATTCTCCTGACAGGGCATGATTTCAGCTGTTTTGCACAGTCGAATTTAAAAATATCAGGCAGTAACTTATAAAATTATTTTTGTCATTGATATCAGTTTATCAGGAGAGGTTTGAGGGTCTTCTGCTTTCTTCTTTACAGAGTTCAGTAAAATTATTCATTTCATTAGTCAAAGTTTTATATTTCTATTTCTTAATAGAAATTTCAAAACATTTCTTGGTTCCAGACCCTCAGCATCAGGTTATTCCTCATAAAGTTAGCTATATCCCTTCAGCCTTTCAGTTTCTAAATACATTTAAGAGAGAGGACAGACAGGTAGTAAACAACACAAATTATGTAATGTGTACAACCCTGGAACATAATAGAATTATTAGGGTTGGATAGGCTTCCAAGATCAAGTCCAACCTTTATGAGGCAAATTTGAGATATAATCGGGAAGGCTGTGGTGAGCAATCGGTGGGAACACCATCCACAGGCCTGGTGACCTGCAATCAAGAAATAAACTGATACCTAACAAGTGCAGAGCAGGGCTTGATGATGGTAACAGCAACCCTGGGTCTGTTTATGAGAAGCTAAAAGAGTTTGCCTCCTTCGGCTAGGCAAAAATGAAGGTGGGGGGAAGAGAGGGAGAAGATGGCTCTGTTGTCCCTACAACAGGCAACAAAAGGGGAAGAAATATGGGCTGGAGAGAAATACAGGAAATCTGGGAGGACAGTGCTGACCAGAGAACAAGTGGATATTAATTGGGTCATCAGTAAGAAGCTTGCCATACATGAGCACTAAAGAAGTCTCACACAGTCTTTGAATCCAGGTAGACTGAGAAATAAATCTCAACAGTGTTAAAGTGAAGCTTGAACCATTTCTGGAGAGGGCTGCAAGAATGCTAGAAGTGACAGATGAGTGGATTCAGTGCTCCAGGAGAGGTCCTTCCCAGTCCTGTAGTTCCTCCTTCCCACAATTTTAAAACAATCCCTCCAGACTTCCCATCAGCTGCCATGAACTTCTCTGCTAATTTCATCCCTGGTGTCATACATATGGTGCTCTGATTTTGCAAACAAGCCCCAGAGTTCACATAAGCAGCTTCCCAGAGGACTAGCACCTGCTTGTTCACTATCCACCAAGGATTTACATATGCAGAAACACAGGGAAGAGCCCTAACAGCCATCAGCCATAAGGCTGGTGAGGCACTGGAACACGTTACTCAGGGAAGTTGTGGATGTCCCATCCCTGGAGACGTTCAAGGCCAGGCTGGATGGGGCTTGGAGCGACCTGGTGTAGTTGAAGGTGCCCAAAGCAGGGGAGATGGAACCAGATGATCTTTAAGGTTCCTTCCAACCCAAGCCATTTTATTTTTAAATAAATTTAAAGGCAGCACTGCTACAACAGACAGGAGAGGACAGAGGCTCCAGATTTAGAGGCAGGAATTTCAACTTTTCAGTGGAAATCAACATTTACAGATACAGTCTGGCTGCAGCAATACTGCCCAGCACAGGCAGCTGTCACTCCAGCAGCTTTACTTCATAGTCACTATCTTTATATTTAATTTTATAAGTATTTCCTATATGTAATTTTAATAATTTCATAGTGTGGATACACATGCAATGACTTTATGTATTTTTACATATATAAAACTGTCTTATCCAAAAGTTAATAAATAGTTAGGAAAGTACTACTGTACAGTAATCATTCTACTAAATATAAGGCTGAAGACTGTTCACAAACAATTTTACTGAAAGAAGAATCCTTATATTAGGTATAAGAGTATGAATAAATTTAAATAGAATGAATAGATAGTTTTACAATGTGGTTTAGATAATACTATGCACCGTGTGCCTTTCCTTAGACTGCTTTCTATAAAAGAAGCCATTTTGTTGAGTGAGACACTTGCTTTTTGAGCCAGCAAGTCTCTTCTAGCTCAAAAACCCAGAATAATTTTTCTAACCACTGTCTTTTTTTTTCCTATTTATAATATAGTACCCTCAGATATACTCTTTCTACTGTTTCCATTATGAAATGCTACTACGTGTTAGGTATTGCCACTTCAGAAAACTCATCTGATGTAAGAGGACAGTTATTCCTACTCTCATTTTATCACATGGGTTATTTCTGCAACTTAACACAGATGCAGGGAGAGTTAATGAACTTAAGACCAGCATTTTCATTCAGGTATTTGTTTATAAAACTGACTGCTTCCAACTTGTATTTAAGTCTAACATTTTGGAACGTCTTCCACCACTACACATTTTGTCACACTTAACTATGAAAATAAAGAACATTTCAACAGATGTGAGCTTAAAAATCTTAATAAACAAAACCAAAGTCCAATGTTCTACTATTTATCTTGGGAGGATAAAAAGCTTTGTATTGCATAAAAAGCATCCTGCCATGTTCCTCTGAGAGTAGCTAGTTGCGGGGGGGGGCAGTTTGCTTTGTTTTGTAGCAACCTTACTTTTTTATTACTAAGATTCATTCAACATCTTGAAGTACACTAAACACCTCAGGTTTAGGAAACACCAGTATTAAGTATTTAAAGACTACTTGCACCAATAGTTTTTCCCCCATGTTTAAACATTTCAAGTTCCCTAATACAGCCTATTTGACAATGCAGGCATCTTAAGACTTTTCTTTTGCTAGACTTTCCTCTTGTTTTCTTTTTCCTAGCAATGTATCATGATTATAAATACCTGAATTAATTCAAACTAAATTTTTTATAGCAGCATATATTTGAAATTGCATCACAGTGATTTTAGAGTTCACTTTCTGACTGAAATGTTGATGAACCTTTCAGTAGAACTGAGGTGAGTCCCTTAATAAGATGGCAAGGGAGAAAATTTAAATCACTCAGAATTGAGCATTTCTGTGTTTACAATTCACATATTTCCTTTAGTTCCCCTTTAGTTCCTTTTTCTCCTTTCCTTTTCACTAGAAAAACTGCACACAGATTTATTATAAAAGATTTTCCATGTTTTGGGTTAAGGGTTAAAAGGATAATGGTTTACCAGTGTAAGAAAGGAAAGGAAAACAAACCATATGTCTCCAGAACAACTGAACAAACCTCCTGTATATTCTCATATTTTGCACAGTTCTATGAACTAAAAGAAATGGCAGACCAAAATGATGGCCTGCATGCAGCCACAAACAGTAAGCAGATACAGTTTTGAAGCCTATACACTGATCAAGTCTCTTTTGTAGGAAAAATTTTCAAAAAAAACCATACAATAACAACAAAACCCCACAAAATAATGAGATCATCCAGGTTTGTTTCTAAATGGATAAGGAGGAGAAGGGGCCTCCCTTGTGAAATATTTTCCAGCAAGGGCAGCTCTGTGGTACATATGACAAGGATTACAAAGGTCAAACTATACAGAAGTCTGAAACTAACAGATGGCATCACTCCACTTTTTTCAAACTCAACAGGAACAAGCAAATCTAAGCTAGGAAAGCAAATACTTAAACAGTGCTAACAATTATCTGAGGAAAGAAGGAACACAGATCAAAACACCCACACATTCATGTCCTGGTACATGCACAGCATGTTACTGCAAATGTGACATTAAGAAACCAAGGGGGAAAAATTTGGTTAACTTTAGTTACAGAAAATATTAGAACAAATGCCAAAAGAAAGCCAAGCACCAGCACTCAGACAGTGAGACCAAGTAAATTCTAAGTATTTCATTCTGTAAAAGACTATTCTGAAAAAATACATTATGAAGAGATCACTTGTATCTTTTTCATTCCAGCAGCACAAAGGACTATCATTTTTGTGAGCTGCGGAAATATTTTTACATATATTTTCGCCATCCTGCGTAATTCATATTAAACAAATGAGGTGGCAGCTTCACTACTGACTTCAGGAAAAGGGTAAATACCTACTTTGTCTCTCCTTTCCTCAAATTATTTCTAGAAAGTATGATGTATGAAGATTCAACCCTCTACTTTTGATTCCAAAATGCATTTAAGCCTTCTATATCTTGACACGATAACACATTAATTTCATATTTAAAGAATACAAAATAGTACGCCATTATCATCATCAGAACGCAGAATGCTTCAATTTTTTTCCAAAATGTTTTGAGGCCAAACACAATTAAAAAGTGTAAGCCATAAAAGGCATCAGCTCATCTTCTGTGGCCTTGAAGTAGCTTTTATTGACTCCATCTGGCTTGATATTAAAGAAGTACTGAACAATAATAAAAGCTATTCTTTTTAGTTTCAGATTCCTACCACACTATTAAGCGGGGCTTTTTCTTTTAAATAGATGAGGAGAGGTGTTTATGTAATATCTTCCCTTATAGTTTTGAATACAAATGGCTTGATTGTGAGGAGTTTGATTTGGCTGTATTACCTTCCTAAAAATATGCTCGTTGCTGTTACAGTCTTAAAATGCTACGCCTGCCTGTGCAGAGCTTAGTCACTTGCCCACCTCTACACATGCCTTCCACAGGCTGAAAACTACAATTCTGCCTAATTCCAGCTCTGGACTCTCCACTCGAAAGTTGATTTGCAACTTTTTGTATTTTGCTGTTCTCCAACAGTGTTTTTAGTACGGACGGACTAGAAACAGGCCAAAGAGCTACACTGAGCTCCTACCGCACATACAGCCACAGAGCTGCGCTCAGTTAAACACTGCTGCACGTGACTGAGGTGTGCTAAACCAAATACATTTTGTACACCACATATATCATCTCTCCTGAGGCCCAGCACTTCCCCCCATAGGTGTGCACTTAAGTAAGATGCCCCTCTCAAGCTGGAAGGAGATGTATCTTGCCCGTCATTCCAAACACGCAGCTCAGAAGGTGCGTGAGCATGAGCAGAGGTGCTCATGCGCGTGGCTGAGTGCCTGGTGTCCGTGGGGCTTGGACCCCCGGCCGCCCCCACCACGGGCACACGGAGCGCCTCGCTCTGCCGTGCTGTTATTGCAGACATCACTGGGTGGCACTGTTAGACAGTGTTTGTGTCGCTGTCAAGGTAAGGAATATCCTGTCTCCCCACCTTGCCAATTTTTAGCAGCTGGTAGTACAGCTGTGCAGGTTTTCCAAGGATGCTGTTGCAAACGGCAGCAGCAGCAGCACTGCTCTCGGACATCCCCACTCCCATTACACACTTGGGAAAAAACAGCACTTGCTCATTGAAGAAATGAAACCTGGGGCTTGGAAAAAATTCTAGAAAGCAGTTTTGCTTTTTTCCACTTTCAATAATGTAGGTGTAGAGTGTTATATTTACAAGTCCTTAAATACAAAACAGTTGTACTGAAGTTCCGGCATTATTCCCTATAATTGTTTTGACCATAAAGTCAAATGTCTCACCAACTTCAAAGGCTGATGTCTCAAGGGCTGGGTGCACTAATACTGTTAGAGATGCTCCCAGTCTTACTTTTTCTTCACTCCAAAGTTCAATTTTGCCCAACTAGAGAAAACACTTAAAAAGTATTTTTTATAGCTCTCCTCTTTAAGATGCTGTCACAGGTTGCCCAGAAAAGCTGTGGATGACCCATCCCTGGCAGTGTTCAAAGCCAGATTGGATGGGCCTTTGAGCAATGTGGTCTAGTGGAAGGTGTCCCTGCCCATGGCACAAGGGTTGAAACAAGATGATCTTTAAGGTCCCTTACAACTCAAACCATTTTATGATTACATGATAATTCTTTAATAGGGGTAACTTAGTTGCAATTAGAATGCTTTTAAAAATTATTTATGAGAGTAATGTTCTTTACAAGTTAGCTTATTTTCAGTAATATGCTCAGAACTGCAGTAAGATACTTACTGAAAGGTGGTAAGGCTACTCTGGTGGTCCAAAATGCATTGGCTAACAATCATCAAAAATTCTATGCAGGCTTTTCAACCTCCAGCACAAATTGAAAAGTTAATGTAATACTACAGGATGTGGAAAACTGGAAGCCAGTGCCTTGATAATGACTACACAGCTTCAAATACAGCTATTTGGCTAAAAGTAGGCTTGACTCACACAAAAAAATGTCTGAGGGTCAGAAGTTAAATACTCTATATTTCCGATTGCAGATGATACATTAATAACAATAGCTAAAAGCTTAGTACTATTAACTGTGTTCACATTTTACAATTTCATAATTAAAACCAACAGCTCTGCAGAAAAAACACCTCTTACTTTTCCAAGAAGCAGGATGAGAAGGAGGTTGAAAAATTATGTCAAGATATAACAATTTGACAGCTTAAAGGTTTTCAATGCTGCACCGTGTACAAGGAATTTGGAGAAGGCAAACAATGCATTCAGAGCTGTAGAGGCCTCATTACATAATGTCACAGCGAAGTAGGGTACTAGAGATGTGAATGACGAGAGTGTGACAGCCTCGGCCATTTGAGGATTCCACCAGAGCTCCCACAGATATATACACTGGATATTACACACGGTATTCAGCTTCCATGGACAGAACTGGCAGCTTCTGGGTGACTTCCATAAAATCAGAACCTGACATCTTGATACAACATAGAGAGGTTTGTTTAAATTTAAAAGAAAACTAAGAACTTTCACACCAAAACTGACACATCAATGAAAATGCAACCTTAATTCTAAACTGACCCTTAAAGTCTGTTCTATTCCGGTTTTTAACTTCACTCAAAGAAACCAAACGCACAAAAACCCCCAAACCAAAACAACAACAAAGTACCATTGCTTCAGTAAGTGGAACCTGTAAGTCCTCATACATATTATCTCCAAACTTGGCATCTGCTCTTTGAACAGTAAAGACAAACCATGAATCTAGGAGTCCAGACCAGCAGCTTTCATCTCAACACCAACATGAGCTGCTTTACATGACACAATGCCTTCATTAACCAACGCAGCTACAATGAAGAGCTGCCTTTAAAGCACGTTGAAAATATTTAGCCCTCTTGCTTTTCCTCTCCCAATTGACAAATGTTTGTCTTCTGCCTTACACTGTTTTCAAGTTGGTCAAACCCACAAAATTTTGACTCCAAGAAATTGTCATCAAGGACAAAAGGGCCACTAGCAGAAGTTTTTTAAAGCAACAAATATTTCAGATCTTACAGAATATATACATTAAGGGTCTATTTTTAAAATAGATGCATAAGGAGACACCTGTGTTTTGTCAGAAAGCATAATTACCTGTCTTCCACACATTTTCAGGTCCCAGCAGGGGAATGCTGACCTTCACACCAATAAAAGCTCTGCTTTGGGTAGTTACATTTGTCTCTTCTCTCCTTCCTACTTTACCTCTTGAAGATTTGGATAAAAGCCTAACTAAAAAAAAATTCTGAGAAGCTGCACTGTACATGGCTCATTATTCCCTTTATTTTAAGGTTCATACAAACATCAGTTTCCTCACAGAGCAAAGGACTGGGCTGTACATTATGACTGGCTGAGGAACGCACTCAGCTCCAAGCACACACCCAGTAAGATGAAAAGGAATTAATTGTTTTCCCTCCTTGGGATGGCTGCCAGAGAGAGTGCAAGGCATGCAACACATTTACAATTTCACTTGACTTAAAAGACCAGCATACAAGTAGCAATAAATGAAACTCCTACTGATGTGCTTACTTGGTCCTTCTCCCTCCCCCTGCAATTCTGAAAACATGTAAATTAGAATCCCACAGTGATAGAGCTCTGCTAATATTGATGGGAATTAATACATTCATTGAGGCAATTAGCAAGTTAAGAGACAAGAGTTCATCATGACTGGAAGTAAAAGAGCCTGAATACAGACTTTACCTCACAGAAGTAAATCTTAATCTGAAGAGTTTAAAAGCGAGGCTTTTTTACTCTGACATTTAAAAAATACCTTTTTTTTAAAGGATATGCAAATCACTGTGTTAAGTGGTATAATCCACACAGCAGACTCTACCAACTTTCAGTCAGCATACACCTTTCTTCTGCAGAAGCTTAAACCACATAGGCATTCTCTGAACTGTGTCCCTTTTATCTCTCCTCCTCTGGGTACGGGCTTTTATTAACAGCAGCGAACTGTTGCCAGCATGCTGATTTAAACACCACCACTAATTACACTGGAGACAGATGAGTTCTGGTAGGGCAGACGGCCAGGACAGGGTCCCCACGGGGCGGCTGGATGTCCCCGTCGGGCTCCAGGGCAAGCCACTGCTTCTCCACACGGCTGGACTGAGTAGGTCAGCTGTCACCTGCGCCAGGGTTCAAGCTTCTTACACAAGAGTATGTTATCAATCCTATCGCAGGATCAGTTTTCGACAGCTGAGACTGAAATCTTTTTTTTCCTTTAGAAAACCCCTGTGTATTTTTCAGCCAAGAAATCCGCTGTCTTTCCTCCTTGGTTTTGTAAAGGAAAGACAGCAGCTGGAGGGGCGCTCCAGGTGCAGCGCTGACCACCTCTAGCCATCTGCTTTGCACGAGAATCAAGATACACAAACGCATCACTTCAAAGCAAACAAGAACTAACACACCCAGTATTTTCAAGTTTGAAAACACATGCTAACAACAAACATTTTTCTTTCCTCTAGATCACTCTGTGCCTCAAAACGGAACCAAACGGGGGAGGGAAGTCATACTTGCTGTTTCAAGTAACTGCCGAAACACTTCTCCATTTCATAAATACCCATACTCTTCTGATCCTGCCAGCAACAATAAATGTTATAACATCGATCAGAACAACAAATAGTTTTTTTTTTAAAAAATCACTTCTCCCAAACTGCTTTTTCCTCACCTGCATTTCTGAAATGCACAGGTCACTGTAGGTATATTATTTAAATAAAAACCAACTTGTTGTTTCTGTGTTTCAGCTACAGTTTTATCCCGAACCTGATATATCATAACCAGTATCTCTAGAGCAAGCACTACCCTAAACTTGAGATTGCTGGACCACTAACAAACAGGAAGGTGGATTGGAATTCAAATGTTCTGGCACTCAGGCAAGTGAATCGAGGATACAGTTGGTGAAGTTCAGTAACTCCCCAGCTGCTGTCCCAGCCCTGCCATGCTGCAATTCAAAAATCATTCTGAGGTGCCCAAGTGCTTCTTTTGCTGAGTAATCACTGTCTCACTGCTCAGCTCTGCTACCTGGGCTCAGGGCTGCAACCAAGGCAAACATCAAATGCAGAAATGTGTATCCCATACCATGTAGGGGGATAGGATCATTCTTTGAAAAAATAAAATGTCTATGGATTTGTCCACTCCAAATCCTTATCTGCAAAACAGGACAAGGTGGCTTATTCTTCCTCATCAGGTACTTGTACTTTCCCTGAAAATTAGGTCCATATATACCTCTTGTAAAAAAAAAAAAATATTTTGTTACATACCATGAATAGGAAAAAATATTGATTTCCCTTTCCCCCTGTAGAAAGTCTTTATATTCTTCATACAAAAAAAAAATATAGGTGGCAAACAGCTACATATGGGCTTCATGTACACTCACTTCCCCTAATGATACTATCTAATCACTGGATATGCCAAAGGAGAGGTGCTGAGTATCCAAGAGGACCAAGACACAATAAAACACATAACCCCCTTAGCCATACTTGCAAGTGAAGGCACATTTAGTGTCAGAATGAAACTTCTCAAGTGCCATCCACTTGGAAAACAAGGAAATTAAAATATCTTCTAGCTTCCGTTTGCTTTAAAAAGCTTTTAAGTTCCACTTGAAAAGAAATACAAAAGAGTCTTCAGGACAGAAAAGAGTGGGTGGACAGTTTAAAAATTCAAGACCAAGCCTGCAACAAGAGTTTTGAGACATTATTTCTTCAGGCAGTAAGAAGCAGGTAAGATACTACATCTTGGTGTGTATTCTCTATAAAAGGCATTTTACAAGCTCTCTCATCTCATCTCTCTCATCATCATCTGTAGTAAAGGGGTTTTCCCTTCTTACCATGCCAGCAGGAGACTGCTGTGCAGATGAGATGATGTCACCTCCTGGAATCCCCCTCAAGCCCTGTCAGCTCAGTCTTCCCAGTAACAGAGATACTGTCTATAAATAGTTATCTGGTGAAAACAAGGTTGGCTAGGGAATTGTGAGGAAAACCAGAAACGATGAAGACCTGAAAAAAACAAAACCAAAAAACCCCATTTTTAAAAGATACTGCTCTTCACCTCTGAACACCAATAGTTAAAATTCTTATGAAAAGAAGAGAACCTTTGGGAGAACATCTTTGCCATGTGATAACTCTAAAAAATCCATCATCTAAATTTGCCCTTGTTCCTAAAATGATCCCAGAAATAGAAGCAATATGAATATACACAAGGTTACATTCACATAAATGTACTTCTGTCATACAAATCTGCTATTCAGAACCATCTCTAACAAACAGGGATATTGCATACTGAGAAACATCACTCCACGCTTCACAACCTTGAAGCACAAAGCTGTAGACTGAAAAGCCTCATTTAGGCAAGTGCTGTACTGTTTTCCCAGCATGGCATAAATTTCAAACACTAGCTCTGCATGTCTGAAAGAGTATTTCAAAAATTCTATAGAACTGTAAACATGGGAAAATTTCTCTCAAAATATATAAAATTTTAGTAATTCAGGAAGCCTGGAAGACATTCTGCAAAGAACTACATAGAATTACAGGTTTAAAAGCCTTCCTCTGCAACTATTTTTGTGATTACAAATTGTTGTTAAGTACATGATATTCAAAGAGGGACTGAAAGTAAACACCACTCGCCAACAATTTCAGCAAACTTCTACCAGGCAGGGCCTCAGATTTGTAAGACTAAGACATAAAAGAATATACATCGAAAATACAGTGTCTCAAGCATTAAGTTTAAATCAGTGCATCAAGGCATGTGATATTTAAGTAGTATATTTACATCCTGCAAAAGTAGCAGGCACTTCTGGTACATACAAGCCTATCAGATGATAAGTAACACACGCCTTTCACCTAAGGTGAGAAGAGTTCAGAGTGGCTTAGGGGGATTTTCAGAACTGCTGGTGTGCAAAAACCCATGCAGAGCTCTGCCTGGGCTGGCAAGAGAAAAGTGGTCTCATTTTAGTGCAACAAGCCTATGTCAGATGCATATAAAATATTCTTGAAGCCTGAATTTACAACACTAAAAATGATTACTTTAGGTTTTCAGGGAAGTCAAGTTCATCTCTGACACCATTTGATATTACACCTGCCAAATCCCTTGATGAAATACCTGCTGCACCTTGTGAGAGTAGAAAGTGTCATAAAGAAGTAAGAGAACAGACTACCATAAACCAATTGTCTTAGCAAAGAATTGGCAAAATGAGCCAAATGAATTAATAAGTTAGCTTAAGAGTACAGTGTCAGGGTAGTAAAAATATCCTCTTCAGTACCGTACTGACTAAAGGAAACAGCTGTCTAAATATTTGAGTTTTTCTGAAAAAGCATTACTATACTATGGCAAACAGTGAAGCTAATGCTTTCACACAGTGAAGAAAAAAGAAGTGACCAGAAGCAAAGGGGACCCTCACAGTGGTGTTAGCTAATTAACAAAGCGATTTTCACCGGAGAAAAACTGCATGAGAAACTTCTGTAGGTATTCTGTCAAGGAAGGAAACGAAATTAAAACAGACTAGGCTAATGCAAGGTGCTAAATGAAGGCGTCAGTTCAAGTGAAACCAGCCTCACTGCTGACAGAGTGCACTGAAAAAGCTCATTAGAAGAGGACTGCCATCATTTAATCTGCACCTCAGTGACTGCCACAGAAGTGGGAGCCTACCTGGGAAAATTTTATATTATTAATTTTACTCTGAGCAATGAAATGGAATTTCAGTGAAATACTGGAACACACTGAAGAGGCAACTACATCAAGTGTTGTATCTCATATCTGGAGCTGAGATACGGAGACCCCAGTAAAGAGAAAATGTGGGCATTAAGACTAGTCTTCATTTCATGCCAGAAGTCATGCAAGTTGGAATACCACCAGGTCCAGCTGCCAAATGAACAAGGTCTTCCAAAGTAAATGCTCCCTTCTCCACAAGAAGCACCTGAGTAAGGAATTAACAGCAACAGCATGGAAATTACACCGTGCTAAAAAAATAGTCATCTCCTGTAAATTATCCAGAACATGTCCCTTCTGTACCTGACATTTGGCTTCCCTGAGAATGGCAAATGGCCTCAATGTTGAAAGTCAATGTTTTGGGTTTCTACGCTTTCGTTTGACTAAAATAAAACAACAGAGGTAGGAATTTGAAGTTTGTAGCACTGGGACAATCACTTAGAAAATGACAAACTTACACAAACATTAGAGTTTTAAAATTTTAGCCCCTGCAAATTACATAATCAGAGTATAATGACTGCATATAAACATAATTTTATTTTTTTGCACTTCCCTCCCCCCAAGAATAAATTAACTTCACAGAAGCCTCATATTAATCTTCCCCTCTTAATTGACCGAAACAAGCATTCTTCTCAATTGCAATGGCACCTAAATTGAAAGCAACTTCACTGAGCTCAAAAGCAAATCTCAAGCATGCCTCAAAACAGAAGCTCCATACCTTCTGTAAGAACTATTAATTTCATTTTCCCACAAAAATGTCTCATTCCTCCATTTCTGTGCATGGGTCAAGATATCCATTTCAAAATACCACATTTAAAAAGCAAAAGAGTCATTAGGATGTGTAGGATCTCTCGCTCATCAATGCAAGCAGCCTCTACTACAAGTCACATCAAAAGGCAAGTAAACCACTTCTCCAAGTCCAGTGCTCTGTGCAGTTGGATAGATCAGAAAAAAGGACAGGACATACAAAAACATCCTGATTCTAGCTACAACCTAATACTTCTCCAAACACAACAGTTAACATTGTCAGGCTGGCTCAAAATGAGTAGTCCTGCCAAATACAGGGCAGAGGAAAGACTGCTTTTCCCTCTACCGCAGGGCTGGGGAACACGCCCAAGACTCAGGTAGGTCACTGCTGCAGAGACTCCCAGGCCACTTCTCAGTGCATTAGGCTCAGGTACAAAAACCAATTCAGCTCTTGTAGCACAGAGCCTCCTGTAGGCAAATGTAGCCAGCTGAGCAGCTAACCCCGCGCTGGCACAGATGGATACACTACAGCCTGCTTTGTTATTTTACCTCTTCTGAGCCGCCTAGTGACAGCCCCTGGCAATCATCCAAGCCTGTTCTTCCCAACTTGAGAGGTGTAACTCACCCTTGAAACACTGCAGAGAACAAGTGAGGCACGAAGAACCTTCCCACTCCAAGAACCACATACTATAATAAGCCAAGAATTTTCAATAGTAAAAATTAGACATGGACTAGAAAAAGCTGAGAAACCCTGACTAATACCAGCCTCTGCACACTCTGCCATCTTAAGACCATCTCTACCACACACGGAGTAATTTCTCTGCAAAAGCATTGCAGGCAGCTACATGAACAGAAGCAGATATCCCTGGCTACATCAGCATAGCTCTAAGGCTGAGCTGACGGTCTCTCAGCAGGGTTAACTTGCTGCTCTGTTGCTCTCAGAGCCCAGCTGTGACCTCCATTTCTATGCTGTACACCATGGCTAAGGGGCCAAGGGGGTTCCCTACTTAGGCCAGCTTTTATTTGTGCATCTTTGCAATAGTGTCAATGTTTCATCTAGCTCTTGTAGAAAATACTCTGAAGTATTTTTTCAGGCTGTGAAACATATTTGTAATTGGAAAATTTCAATCTTGTCTAATCTAAAGCTCCACCAAAGCAAATTAAAGTAATTTATTTTAGCTTCAGTAGAAATGAAGAATACAGAATAGTTGATCTGTATCTTTCTTACACCATCTTTTTGAATCATTGAAGATTCAGACATTCTCAAACCTTTTTGTTTTCGAAGCTAAAAAACTTCAAAGCCTTCACATATTCCCTAAAGGCTGAGTTTTTCAAACCTCATGTCCAAGCCTTGTTGGTACCATTGAGACCCTGTGCCTTTATCTACCACATCCTCAAATTATAAGTCTAAACCAGAGGCTAAAAGCACACTGCTGAGTACAGAAGAATAATTATCTCCTCTGCCATTTATCTGACATGTTTCATCACTTATACAGCCCTAATGAAATCTCAGTGTAATGCACACCACCCCTGACAAGTTCAGTTTGCAAAGCCACTGTGATTCCTAGGTCCTTCTTGGCCAGCATGCTGCCTAGCCCATTTATATCTGTACATTTGATTTCTCCTAAGCATAACACTTTACAGTTCTCTTGATTAAATTTCACCTCATTGATTTCAAACCATTTTTCCAATTCATCATATGAAATTCTAAATCTGTCCTCCTGTTTATAATCCCTTTCCGCTTCATCTTCCAAAAATACTCAAATTATCCTCTTTGACAGCGATAAATGGATGATGAATACTGAGAATATCGACTAGTAAACAACTTAAGCCAGCCTCCTCCAGGAATTAACTTAATAGTCTGAAAGCAAACAACCGAGCCTAGCTCAACATTTCAGACTGATTTCTCAGTGGACTGAAGCATTGCCTGTCATCATCCAGGCATTCAAAAGAAATCATTTCTCTGGCATCTGCTTTAACCAAACTAATGTCATCTAATTTCTGTAAATGTTTCTTTCCTCTCACAGTTTGTAGATAGTTTTAAATGCTAACATTTAGTTTGCTGGGTAGAGTTTGAACAGGGCCTATTTTTACAATAATTTACCTATTTACTGTCCTAAAGAACATTATCATTGCCAAAAGTATGTAATTAAGCAGGAACCAAAAAAATAGCTCAAAAAAAGAAGCCACTATTTAAGGAATGAATCTAGCTACATGAGCTAGATACCCCTCGCCAAGTTTTCAGATATAAGACAATGCCTCCAAAACCATGTGCTCCCCTAAGTGGGGAAAAAAACCAAAAACCACCCACCCTCCCCAAGCCCATAAAAGACACAGATAATAAAAGTATACTAAAAGATCCATGTGCTTCAAATAAAGCAGAAACACACCTGTGTAGATTAGAAGATGATTCACTTGGCTGAGGAACTATTTCATGTTTGCAAAGGTATACAAAAAACTTCTTACCGTTTTAAGTCCCAAACGAGCAACTATTCTTCAGCCAGAGATCTATGCAAGCTTTGGCTTTATCAACAGAGATCAAAATAATTTTATTTAATTAAAGACCTACATCTTCAATTTAAATCACAGAACCTTGGAGAAAAAGCTATATAAACAAACTACAGTTTAATCTATCAAAATTCTGTAGCATCAGCAGTCAACTGTAACACTATACAGATCGCTTCAGCAGAAGTGCCAGGCTTTTCAGGAGCTATGCTTATCTTCCTGTTGCTGTGTTTGGCACACAAGCACTCAGTCCCTCCTTCCAATGCCCATTATTGGCACCATTTCTTGACTCTACAACCCCTTAGATTTGCTTCTGGGTTTAAAATAAGAAGATAATGAATAATATCCCTTCTCGTAGTTCAAAACCCTATCTGTGAATTCACTGACATCCTGAATTTTATACACAGGATACACTCAAGCACCTCTTCTTGAATCAGGAGAGCTTGTGAGGAGCCCAGCTGCAGGTGCCTTCTGCAGCCCACCCAGGATCCAGCAGCTCCAGCCAGGGCAAGGCTGCACAGCACCCAGGCACCCTGCCAGACACCACAGACAAGCTTCCTCTTGTTGGAAAATACAACAGATGAGAGCCTGGCAGAGGGAAAAATGCACTAGCCATAATTTCTCATCCCAAGATGGAGTCATGGTATAACTGAAACGCCTAGGAAGCTACCTTGATCCCACCCCTTTGGATGAGGCCAGGCACAATTAATCTTCTCATTCTTCCACCTTACCACTAAACCTTCTCTGTGTTTCAGAGACTGACCAAAGAAGTTTCCAAAATCAAAAACCTAACTTACAAGTCACATCAGTGTTTTTAACAGTTTTTATATAATGTTGTAATTTTGTTGTTTGAAGAAAAGCAAGAGCTTTGCTTTTCTTTTTCCTGTTTCATGCAAGACTGACCAAGGGAGAACAGTAATGTATCTGTTACATTCTAAAAGGACGCATACATGTATAAACTAAATCCTGTTCCTCAGGGGAGCAATTAAATCCTTACTTATTCATACAAAAAGAGAAATGCCTATTTCTCACACTTCAGTCATGCATGTTTTTTCGGTAAGTTAAATACCATGAAGTACAAGGATCATCTACAACTAAATAACTAAATTAAGGCCATCCATACTCCATTTCCTGTGAGTGAGGTAAAATAAAGCAGTATTTGATAATTCACAATATCATGTATCATAATAAAAGTAAGCCTTTTCATGAACGCACTTGGGAGTTCTTCAAAATGCAGAACAAATAAGCACAGTCATACAAGTTGGCAAATTTGCTTCAAAAGGATGTTTTAGGTCATGTGAATCTTGCCACTGACAAGTCAAACACAAAATAATGATAAAACAGGAAACACATGAACACTGGTCTTCCTTTTCAATGGTTTCTATTTCATATCACTATGCTTCTGTTTAACAAGGCTTGGAAGTCCACTTGCAAAAAAAGGGAAAAACATCTAACAAAAGCATGCTTGTAGTTTAAATATACTTTCTACTTCAGTTTCTAGAAACTTAATTTTAATTGTTAACAAGTAGCCACCTCAGCAATCACAAAAATTCCAAGAGCACTGCTTTTTCTTGTCAACCACTAATTGCATTAATTATTTAGATTTTTTAAATTTTACTTTTAAGATGAGAGACAACATTTATACAGAGTGAGCAGCAAGACAGCCATCTGAAAAGAAATGAAACCCCATTTTTTGGATCAAGCCAAATTTTTCATTTGTTACATGTTTCATGCCAAGGCTCTCTGAGGCTTGAGGGAGAGGCAGGGCTTTACACCCAAGTTGTTAAACATACATAGTAAAAATTTATCAAGGAGAAGGCTTTCACAAATGTGCAACTAATAATATCCAAAACTGCTCTAAGAGCACATTAGCATCTGCAGTAATCTGAAAGGCTGACAGACAAAATGTTCAACAGGTCAGGTAGATGAATACCCTCAAGATAATATCCAGCAAGAGGCTCCTGCTGTGCTGCCAGCAGTATGCCTTTTGCCATACAGGACTGTCACTGTCCTGCTCACCTCCTTGGGGCACAGAACCTTCAGCCTGACACGTCCTGGCATAAATGCCCAAGGCAAAAGGCACCAACATAACTGGCACTGCTGGTGAGCCATATGCTATGTTACACTGCATGGGAGCAACTCTGCCTCCCCAACTTTCACTTCCATACCATAATTACAGCCACAGCTCGAGAAGACACAAAGCCATGTACCAAGAGACACAGTGTATTTTCCAATCTGTGATCCAGGCAGGTATCTCCACATTTAAATGGAAAACAAGTGAGGAAATCTACTGAGGCATGATCCACACAACCCAGGTGTGGGAAATATTTCTGTCTTCTGACTTCATGACTACAAATACCAGGCACCAGAGAGAAGGGTGGGAGATGCCTGGGAGCAGTTGGACAATACTCAACAGTCACTGCACCATCCCTGGAGGAGCTTTCCACCCCACTGCCAGACTGGAAGGAAGCACAGGTGTCGTGGTTTGACCTGGGAGGACCTGTCCTTTAGGAAGTGATGTAAGTTAGAGACGCCTCTGTGAAAGACACACGTTCAAAGAAGGAAACATTGGGAAATTTTTCTCTTTCTCCTTCCGGTCAGCAACAGGTAACCAGGCCCGGCCTGGCCTCTGCATGGCCGGG